>JANVCC010000049.1:4021804-4176307 GCA_025345505.1 Todiramphus chloris collaris | reverse complement strand
CCCCCCCCCCCCCCAAAACAAACAAAAAAAACCCCATCTTTCACAGAAAGATGGAATCCACAGTTCATCCCATTCATCCTAAAGTTTTCCTTCAAATAGAAAGGAAGGTAGGAAAAAAAGGATTACTCTGAGTAGGAAATGAGTCTCACATTTGGTTGAAGCTGCCTGTCTCCAAAGAAGAGTGAGCAAGATCATTTAGGAACACCATCACTCTCTTCATGTGCAGCGTGTGCAGAAAAGTCTAATTCCACAAAGTACATGTAGTTAGTTTAAAAATCTGTGCATGAGCAGTGAAGTTGTGGGAACTGTGTTTGATGTGGGATCTATTCTGTATTCTTTAATTGGAGCCAGTGGGCCCATACCTCCTTCAATGGCGTAAAGTCTCTAGCAAATTTTATATTCTTCTGATTAAAACTTTTTAATTGTATTATTTTATTTAGCTTAGTGTTTAACTAGTTAATAAGTTTTTCTGTTGCCCAGTCACTGAACAGTTGCAGTTCACACTGCAGAATACAGATGCTTTGGAAGAGTGCATCCTACAAAGCACAGCTTTGCAAATTGAAATATCTGAAGACATTTGCATGATTAACTCCCTGACTATCCTGGAATGATTAGATCTGCCAAAGTCACATGTTTAAAGCCAATTTAATCAGTCTGAAAAGGCTTAATTTATTTCCAAGTGTTTAGTCTGATTATTGGTTTAAATCGTAAACAAAACTTAACAACAACAAAAAAAGATGTGGGTGGTGTATCACATTACTTTAATGAGGCATACTGCTATTTCATGGCATATTCTAACACAGAATGAGAAATACATGCATATTACATGAATGTAACAACTGTGTGTTGTAACAAAAGCAACACCTCCCTCTGTAGGTCAGCCCCCATTCCCCTTCCAGGCCATATGATTGCAGCCTGAATTTTCACAGGTCCTGAATCATTGAAGTACATTTTCAGTGCAGAGCTGTAGAGCACTGAGAAATGTGACAGGCAATTCTTTCTCTTTCTTTCTTTCTTGAGTATTCTTTTAAATGAGAGAGAAAATTAATTTAGTTGATACTAAAAAAATTATTATAAAGAGCATTGAAAGCCAACAAAATGTCTAATTATAATGGTTTTTATTGCCATTTGAAATACAACACAAAAGCAGTCTGTGCTTTTTCAGAGGGCATCCTTTATGAAGATGTCCTTAATCTGAGGACCAATAGCATCATTTATTAACTTTGGCTGTGTCATCATACTAGGCTTTTGTGTTTTCAAAGCATCACCCAAACATAACTGACCCATACATGCAACACACCTATGAGGTAGGTAAACATTAAAATTGCTGAAACATGTATCCACAAATAATTGTTTGATGAAAAATTGCCTGGTATTACTCAGAACAGTTACTCACATGACTGGGAAGGTGCTTGTCAAGTTTACACTGGGAAACCAGGAGTGCTGAAGTTGAAGAGCGTTCCTAGTGTCAAAGAGAAAGCCTGTTTGAGAAAGCAGCTACAAATCATGGTCTTCATTGCTGCAGTGTTATCTTTAAACATACTGCACTTCCTTCTACAAGGACACCACAAGAAAATTGCAACAGGCCGTTTGTACAGCCCAATATAGTAACTGGGTTTTACCTGTTGTGGTGCAGACATCTTTTTAGTAAATATGTCTTATAGGTTTCTTCTTACTGGAAACTTTTTGTTTGTGTGTTTGATTTGTTTCAGCATACTAGAAAAAAGAATACTGTCCTCAACCTAGATTCCCAAATCAAGCAGTTTCATGACTTGTTTGCACACAAGGTGTCACTACTGTTTTGAATGGTGCAGTGCTGCCTTGAGCTGCTGGTGGTGTGCAAGCGTGCTGCTCCTGGGTGCAGCAGAAGCTTGGTCCAGCCCTGCTCTGCAGCTGCTGGTGTGATTAGGGACACACAGTTTGTGTCATCTCACTGATGTTCATGAACATACCTTTACTTCCTGCTGACTACTTCTTTTCTGTGTATTCAACTTCACAAAGAGAAGGAGGTGAATTGTTGAGATTGCATTTAATCTGTCACCGTAACTGACCTTTTAATGTTCATTTTCTTGAGCAGTTCAGAGTGAATATGGTGTTCCTGACTTGTAACAGGCTGGGTTGTGGAGGGATGGCTGCTGATGCTACTGTTCCAAAGTGTGGCAGCACCTATGGTGTGATAAATCAAGTGCGAAAAATAGCCATCAATAATGGCTCTCTAGAACATTTCAGAATAACACTAAAATTCTTACAGTGCTGGGTAAGTAGAGTATAAATATGATCCTTACCTAATCTGTATAGCTCTCTTGTGTTCAAGTACTTGAAGTATTTTGGACATTGAAATGTAGTAGTGTAAATGTAAAAGATACTCTTTTGTTCTTAGTGTCCACTGCAGTTATTTCTTTCAACTCACTCAGAAAAAAAAAAAAGCTAATCAATTTGTAGTTTGTTTCCAAGAATAATGACGGGTAGCATGAAAGTGCAAAATTATCTTCAGAGTTTGCAGAGGTAGTTTGGAAAAGAGTGGGATGCATCTCTGAGGGGAGAGGTGAAAAGTGTTCCACGTGGGTAGCACCATGGGTGGAACGGCCTTTGACGTGATGAGTTTTTAGTCAGCTTCTCCTGATGGCTGCAGTTTTGGTATCCAGCGAGTTGCTCCTGTCAGGCCTCCATGGCCGGGAATTGGCTGCCACTGGTACTGGGCAGTTCGTGGTCTCCTCCCACCCAGGCGCTGCTGCAGGCCCTGGCTACCGGAACCCCGACAGTTGTGCCCAGTGCGGGTAGGAATAAATCTTACCTCTGTCATTACAACCCAGGGGATGTCTGGCCAGGTGGGGTGGAGGATGTGGAGGTTGGTTTAGGTGGCAGCATGAGCTTTGGGCGGCAATGGCATGATGCTTTGGAAAGGCAGCTGCTGCCAGGGGGGAACAGGAGCCGTGCTTGCAAGCCACACAAAAGAAACTTGCCTTGGTTTTGGTTTTGTTTCACCTGGAATTTAGGCTATCACACAAAACAAAATCGCCTTCTTTTTGGTAATGTTTGACCTGGAATTGAGGCTATCACACAAAGCAAACTTGCCTTGGTTTTGGTTATGTTTGAGCTGGAATTTAGGCTATCACGCAAAACAAAATCACCTTCTTTTTGGTAATGTTTGACCTGGAATTTAGGCTATCACACAAAACAAGCTTGCCTTGGTTTTGGTTTTGTTTCACTTGGAGTTTAGGATGTCGTGCAGGATACTTGATGCTGCTGGAGAAAATTGAGAGGCGAGGGCCAGGTTTGTGGTAGGCTTAGGGAACCTGCCCGGCTGGAAGAGTTTTAATTGTTAGGTTTGAGTGAGGAGGAGAGGGAGCCTGTTAAGTCTCCAAGTGTCTCCAGATTGCTTCACAGAGAGAGGGAATAATTTGTTTTCCATAGCTTCTGGGGACAGGATAAGGAATAATGGAATTAAACTGCAGCGAGGGAGATTTAGCCTAGACATCAGGCAAAAAAATTCCAATTGTAAAAATAGTTGTGTCCTAGAATAATATATTGCTGAGGGAAATATTGGAGCCTCTTGTCACTGCAGTACTTATGAGAAGACTAAGCAAACATTTTCCAGGGATAATTTAAGTAGAGTTGGTCCTGCTTTGGCTTACGAAGATGAATTAGTTCAGTTCTCCATGTCCACCTTTCTGTTCTGTGATGCACATTGATTCAAATCATGAAACAGGTATAATTTTGTTTTTGAATCGGTTGCTTCAGGACAGCTGTCAAGTGATACCTCTCTCATCTGCTACAAGGATGAAGACAGAAGAAAGATGGATTAATCTTGTTTTATTTCCAGCAGTTGTTCTCTGTCGTAGAAAGGCGCTTCCTTCCAGGAAAAAAAACGCCAAGATTTCTCTTGCTATCTAGTTCCTTGCTTCAGACTACAAATTACAGCACTTTATTTTCTTTGTATGCTTTTCCCTTTGTTTTAATCACAACTCAAATATATTTGGTGAATATATTTGAGCCACTGGGTTCATACAGTGTGCCTGTGCCTGTACATAAACGCCCTGGTAAACCAAGAATAAGCTGTCACTTTTAACTTGTTGAATTCATGAAAATAATTGGCTAACGCATTAAAAATGAAACCTTATGATCTTTATTGAACTTAATTGATTTATAAAGAATAATGTCCTGAGATAGGGTTGTTTTGTTTTGTTTGTTTTTAACTTTGATTCTAATTCAAGGTAACAATCATGCTACATGTGCCAGTACAGCATGTGAAAAGATTGTCCCTTTAAAAATAGCAGACCATACCGAGCCTTCTTAATGTCACTGCTTCTCTCCACTCTCACTTGCTTATGGCAATCTTTTGACAATTTTATTGGAACACATAGTTCATTCTGACTATATTTTAAGAAAGAAATTGCATGTAGTATTTGTTAATTAAGGAGAAGTTACTCTAAAGAGACATCATGGCAGATTGAAGAACTTTTATTTTAGAACAAGATTATTCCATTTGTACACTTGGGTGACACACTGGGTCTTCTGCTCAATGAAAGCACAGCCCTTGGTGTCTTTCACTCTCCTGTGACACAGCCATGTTGCATCACTCTCACCATGTCAGAAGAGTTGCTGTCTCCATCAACTTGCTTGAATTTAACTTGATTTTTACCTTGATTACTCAGTTGCCGCACCTTTGGTATTTCAGCCCAGAAAACTTAGGTCTGAAAGTATGCCATGATTTTTCAAAATACTTTCAGGCAGTAGAATTAACAGACCTCTAAGATTATTTTTTGAGAACAGAGCTAAAATGATGAGAAGGGAAAATTTTTAACAATTAAAAGTGGACACTCCTACTGTTCTTTTTGGCTTAACCGTGCTTTCTGGGCTTTACTCCTGGCATAAATACGTAAAATTATTTAACATATTTCTCTCTGCTGTTTGATTTTATTTTTTGTGGACATGTGGACATTTTCACAAAAACCTCTCTGTTTAATATTTATCTGAGTCCAGCTATGTGCCATGCCAATAATATTCATTGGCTGGCCTTGCTGTTTAGAAATTTGTACCCCTGATTATGATGTTTACTGTTTGTAAACCTGTGTCTGTGTTTGACTGTAATAGATTTAGTCATACCAGAACAGGATATAAAGAAATACACCTAGCAAACAGTTTGGAAGCATCAAGAATGACAGCACTGTTTTTTTTTTTTTTTTTTTTCCAAATCTTTATTAGACTGTTCCTGCTAAAATACTTGCCATATCTACAGATGTTTTATTTTAAGGACACCTGATGATTAAAATAATGGCAAAGTTTCTTTTCAATATGGTGCTGAGAAAGTTTTGCATCTACTCCAGATTTCTATTAAAATATATATTTATGTGCAAATAAAAAAGCAATTTTTGAGCTGCACAAGTCTGCCAGTTTCAGAAAAGAAAATCCTCATCTCTTTCTCAAAGTGATTATATTATGTGCAGGGTTATGTATATATTGCATGCACAAAATTGTTCTGTTTTAACTTCCACGCTTTCGTGCCAAATTCGATTTGGATTTATTAACTTCAGTCTGATTTGATAGTAGTTTATGGACCAGGAAAATACTTTTGGTGATGTTTTAACAGTGCCGTCGCATTATGTAACAAGTGCATTGTGTCATGTACTGTTCTTTCAATTTCCGGCGGATTGACATGGTGTGACCTGGGGCTCTGAGCAGCCTGCTCTAGTGGGAAGGAGGTTGGAACTAGATGATCTTTAAGGTCCTTTCCAACCCTGACAATTCTATGCTTTGCATTTGTATATAAACATTTCTTGCTCATTGAAAACTAAAATTTCACATCATGAACTCTGCCAGGGAGTAATAAATAGATCGATACCTGTGACCAGATGCTCTGTTTGGATCTCAAAAGGAGTGAAGTCCTAAGGCTGAGATCTGAGTTTGTTGTCTTCCAACCACTTCTCAAATTGTATTCAAGCAAGTGATTTTACCAGTATCATCTTTCCCCGCTTGCTTTTGTCAGCCATGTAACAACATGTAGCTTCTCTTGTGGAGACTTTTAATTCTTTTCAACTGCTTGTTTCCTGGCAACTGCTCTCTTCTCACCTACTTGTTAAAAAAAAAAAAAAAAAAATTGAAATTTTAAACAATAGCCATTTGCAAAATAGATGGGTTCATTGATGACAACGGGAAGTTGTCATTCTTTCTTATGTAAGAATGCAAATGTAGTGAGAGCAACCAGGTGAAGAAGGCTTTGTAAGGTACACAACTGCATGCTGGAGGCATCGCAGGCTTCTTGTTACCTGTATATCACTGGAGCACTGTGCAAACAGAATATAAAACAATGCATGTCAAAAGGAAAAGGAAGGGTATACATTATGTGATGTGAATTTACTAAAAAGTCCTCAATTATTTTCCTGAAGTAACGTGGAAGCTTCATATAATAGGTATGGAGAAGGTCTGTTTTTTCTGACATTTTCAGTAAATGTAGTAACTTCTTCCAGTTTGTTGTGCTTTTTTTAAAATTCAAATTTACAGGGAAATTTTAATTAAATATCAGGTTTAATTCTGAAAGAGCTACTAGTTGCCAAAAAGTTACATTCAAGAATATGTCGCGCCGTAATGCAACATTTGCTACAGTGTAATCACCTATGCATGGAACTGGAAAAAAAGTTGGTTTTCCCAAACTAAGGTAGCTATATGTTGTGTACTTGTACAGAGGTAAGGGTAAAGTCAGGTTGTGTTTTGTCCTGGTTTTGTCCTCAAGTTAATCTCTTTTCCTATCCTTGAAAGTATTTTTACATTAGAAAAAATCTAGAACATTTGTATTGTCTGAAGCAGGGTCAAGGTGGATGTGAGTATGGAGAGTCATGTAGTAGAACAACACACAGACGGGCTCAAACAGTTTGGGTATGATTCAGTACTTGAGAAGGTACACTCAGTTCCTGAGTGGCAATCTGATGAGTCTTCACTGTCCAAGTCTCTGTGGAGATGATGGGTGAGGGGGATAAAAGTATTGTATCTGAAGTGAAAGGGTTAACAAGGAATGTTCAGTAGCTCAGTACCCTTGTTACTTACTGCAAACTGTCATAACCCTTGCAGCAGCTTGCAACATATCTGTATTGCTTGAAATAAAGATGCTGAGATGGTAGGATTTTAAAGTGTGTCACAGAAATAGAGATTGGTTTTATTCATAAGCATGAGTCAAGCCAGATTCATTAAATTTTGGGGTGTATTTTCTTCTTTTCATTAAATAATAGCAATAGCAGGAGCTGGAGTTAAAAGAAAAATTGAGAAAGGAAACACTTCTTTTCTTACCAGTGGAGTATTGTGTTGTATTTAAATAGTTTGAGTGAAACAGTCATTAAGAACAAATCCAGAAGGAATGCTTCTGTAAGGCTTTGGCAAAAATCATGTGTTACATTCATACACTTCCAACTTGCAAACTGACAGCAACGTGTATGGAACAGTATAGATTCTGGATAGTCTCAGATACTTCTAGATGTATCTCAAGAGGGTTTTATGGTAGGCTCTGCTAGAGCAAATCATGCTATCCTTACCTGTATTCAAGAACTATACAACGTAGTTGAGCTTAACTGTTTGTCAGTGGAAATTTTGGCCAAACATGGCCCAAGTGTTCTTATGCAATTCTTCAAAGTGTCAGCTATGTACAGCAGTGCTCATGTTGACTCAGTGCACTGGATGCCCTTGAAGACGTTGCCTTATGAACATGTCTGTGTTTGGAATGTCGCAGTGTTGGCATCTAGTTGTAGACCGTTCAGTATCACTAGCTGGAAACCTCAGGTTATGTCTCTGGGACCAAAGGACAGCCTGGGATGTCAGCTTTTGTATTCATTACAGCTGTTCTTCAAATAGCTTTGTGCTTTCTTTACATATACATTTTGAACCTCTGTCCACATTCAATATTGTATAGATAGATATATTTCTGTATAAGTAAACAGGAAATACCAGTCTCTGATAGTTTGCCTTCCAGTAGTAGGCTGGCTTTTTGTTTTTTTGGGTTCTTCCAAAATGATTTCCATACGAATCAGTGGAGTAGAATGGTTTTCCTATTGCATGGAATATAATAAACAAGTAGGCAGTGATAGGTCTTGAGGGAGGCTTTCATAAATCCATTTAAATGCCAGAGTGCACAAAGGCCAGAAACTGTGGAGAGGGTTTGGACATGGTTCTCTAGGGTTTGAATACCTTTTCTGGTACCTTTTTTTTTTCTGTCAAGTAAACTTGACACAAATTACTTTTTGGAATTCACTACAACTGATGTTCTCTATTCTCCTTTTGAACTCTGCTAACATTTAACCAAACTCGTTTTGACAGTTTACCAGATCTCTCCGGATTTACTGAAATCAACGTGACTCTCAGTCACTTGACAGGAATCAGTTTAATTTGCAAGTGTGAAATGGTTGTTGCCAGCTATAAGTACATAATACATCCAGGAAAACAAATTTTATTTTTAGGCCAGTGACAAAAATACTTTGCTCTACACACAGCACATGCTTAGTAAGTTGAAAATAAAACAGAAGGCTGTCAGTCTCTAAATTTGGCTAAGTACTTTAAGGATCTCTCTATTGAGGGTACTAACTCATTGATTAAACATGTTGACCATTTCCCAAGTACACTTGGCAGTTAATCAATAATTCTTTGCTCTATTCACCAGCATTATCGATATTTAACATTCCAAATAAAACCTACCTAATTTTATCTGTGTTACATTACTTCTATAATTAAAAAAGAATGAACAATCTGCCCAAAATTACTTTATAGACTGCAGCGTTTAAGCAACTCAAGCTGTGGACATAAAGATTCAGGTTTCAGAGAGCTTTGAAGTGACAATAGTATCTCAATATCATAGAAGTTGTGCTGTAATTTTGTACAATTTTAGCAACATGTAATTCTACTTTCTTGAAATTCTACGTGGCTATTAACATAGATTTAATACTCTTTTTTTGAAAGATCTAAATAAACAGTTGGCTTTGTATTGTGATGTGTAGCACACTCCAGTTTGGAGGTGGGTGCACGTCAGGAGTGTTTAAGGAAGCGAGTCACAGCTGCACTCAACCTGCAAAGACACTTTGAGGACTTACAGTTCAGTCTTACTGGGTTTGTAGGGACTTCAGTGGTTGTGCAGACTCAAGAGGAGTTTGATGTTATTTCTGGTGTTTTCAAAACAACTTCAGCTTTACAACTTCTATGGGCTATTGGAATTCTTCATAAGCAATTCCTATATGATAGGAAAATAGTTGTTAAACTTCAGCTAACACTTAGATGTGATTTAGTGTGGATGAGAGATGTTAAACTACAAGCAGCTGCTCTCTACATCCTTTTTCATCTCTTTCTAAGGAAGTGGAGTCTTTCTGACTGTTGGGCTTTGTTTTCCAGTAGTATCATGTTGTTGAAGCAAGTGACTTTTAATATTATTAAGTGTATATTCTTTTCAAGATGAGAATATTAGCATGTCATCACTTCAGGTCTAGAGTTCATGTACGCTGTAGTATTTAGTTAGAGAATTTGGATTAGGAAGAAGCACGAGAGCCTAACAATGAAAATAATCTGCTTACATCTAGAACTTGTCATCAGGTTCTTCTCATTTCTGAGAAATCCTTTCCAACATCTCTCTAAAACATGAACTGTGAAGTTTAAATGGAAGCACACGATTCCTAAAACTTTATTTGTACATCTATTAATAATATATGGAATATTCCAAGTGTAATTTAACAGCAGCTGTCTGCTGGACTGATATATAACCGGCAAAATAGCCAAAATAATATACTTGGGTCAGATATTCTTTATTAAATGTTGGGTATATATGAATTTGTCCAAAATGTGATCACACTGTAGTCTGATGTTCTAACAATTCATATACTGATTGTCACTCATTCTAAGATTTAAAAGTGCTTTGTAATGCTTTATAAATAAGAATTCTGATGCAAAGAAATAATGAAGATTTTTGTGACATTTTTCATTGGTTACGTTTTCCTGCAACTCCAGATAAAACTTTCAGGCATGGGCTCTTCTTCCTTCTGCAAATCCAGGAACTAAGTGAACATGTTGCATGAGTTGATCTTGTACTGAGAAAGGTTAGAAGTTGATTGGTTTTCAGTTTCAGTCAAAAGAAATGACCCCTGACAGATTTTTCATTGCATTGAGACATTGTCAGTGGAAGAGGTGTTCTTCTCCAGGTCAGTCGATTCCATTCTCTGATAGAATAGTGCTATGTTTTGCAACTAACGATACAGTGTCACAAAGGGAGGACGTGCTGTCAAGAGTCCAGGCCTGAGCCCTAACGTACATATACACAGAGGTATGACTTGTACAGTGTCATGTTATCTGTAATAGTGATGACTGCCAAGGCTGGCAGTAGTGACTGTGTGACTGCAGAGATCTTACCCTGGCACACCCATCTGATACAACCTTTGCTAGACTCTTCTTTCACCCTAGAAAATCATGGCTGGCAGAAGTAGTCCAGACATGCTAGGTTAGAAGTATCTCAGATGTGCCCAACATTGTTGTGATCTACCTTAACTTGGCTGAAAAAGGGCAGAGACCCTCAGTTGAGCAGGTGCCCAACATTGTTGTGATCTACCTTAACTTGGCTGAAAAAGGGCAGAGACCCTCAGTTGAGCAGCAGAGTAGGGGATATGAGAGAATGTCTTAGCTGGCTAAAAAGGTACAAAATGTCTACACAGAGCTTGAGCAACAGGTAGGTGATTAGTATCACATTGATATATAATATGCAAATATGTTTCATGTAAATGTAATGGGATTCCATTTTATTTAGCTGACTAATCTCAGAGTGCTATCCAAGAGTATCTCAGGAAAGAAAGGTTGTGATACCGTAAGCTTTAATTACAAACCTCAATTACGATCATCCTGTGCCAGTTTCTGCCATTGTTGTTAATGCTCCCCTTCTCCACGTAGAAACAAAGGTTTTTGTTACACCTTCCTCTTTTTGTAACAGTATTTTAATTAACTGATCAAGTGGAACTGGAGGTTAGGGTAGCTAGCAAGAGTAGGAGCTCGTTGATGAATAGCATAAACATGGTGCAACTTTTTCTCCATTAGTCTAATCTCAGTATCAGAGCTGGTAACATTCCCCAAATCTGTTTTGGTTTTGCACCAATTTATTATTTCAATGGAAAAAGCAAAGCCACTGGCAAACTACGCAGAATGTCATTCTGAAGAATGAATTATTAATAAAAACCGTGATAAAGGTTGGTCCTGCTGCAGGCTCTGGCAGAAATTCTGTTGACTTCAGTGGGGTCAGGACTTGCCCCTCATGACTATGGACAGTGCAGGGAGAAAAGGCAGCTGAAAGCTATTTTTGCATTTCACAGTTCTTGGGATGCTTTATATCCCTTTTTAACTCAGAGCTGCTTGAAAAAGGATCATGTTAAGTGCCAGGAATTGCCCCAGTGTCTGCTTGGAAACAATTTGTGATCTCTGAATAAATGATTAGTTGTAAAATGTGCACTCCTATCTGTAGTCTTTATCACTCTGGTTTCCATCATGTGCGAGATACTCTGTTTCTTTTCTACAGAGAAGGAGCTAAACTGACAGCTTTATGTATGATTTGTGCTAGATAAAAAGTATTAGAACTCACAATGTGCTTATTATCATTTGGGATATTATGTGCCTGCATAAGTCATTGTATAAAGGATTAAAAGCCTAAAAAAATGTTAATAATAAAGCACCCAGATCTAATAACTTTAGAGATTAGAATTAACTGAATTAGTCTTTGATCTTGGGTGTGAAGTTTTAAAAGTTCAGTAGGCATTTGCCATTCTGCTTTGAAAGGACCAGCCATTGCTAAGCGTGGGGTTGGAATGCATCTGTACGATCATCTGTACATCAGGAATGAAGCTGAAGAGAATTGTTCCGTCCTGCTTTGTGTCAAGACAATCAGAATGGAAGTGATTTGTGTTCAGAATTTATAGGTATTTTAGCTTTTAATTGCAGTGTGAGGAATGTTTATTGAAAGCTCTTTATTAGCTGATGTGGTATTAGTAATTAAAAATGGTGAAGCCTTTGTATGTGGCTGGCTAAACAGTATTAAAAGTAACACCTAAATTGTTCAATATCCATCTCTCAACCAATTAATATTGGCTGATGTACACTTCCTCAGATTGCTCTGGTGTCATAAGCTTCAGGCAGGTAGTGAGGTCAGAACCATTTATTCAAGTTTATTATTTTTATGTCAGATCTGTCAAGGTATTTTATTTCATATTATTCCATCATCGTATTTGTGTCTAATGCAAATGCCCTCAGCTTTCTTTTTCAGTCACACGGTTGTGCCGGTAAGGTCTTATGCTACAGGAAAAATCCTGGTATGATAGTCAAAGAAGGCTCTATCTCCTGTTACTTTCTCTCCTGTATCGGAAGTGCTAAACATATATCTTCTCAGCTGCTTGCCTTCCTACAAGTCATGTTTTTGCAGATAACTTTGTCTTTATATGTGTTGCTTTTTATTATTCAGAAAAGCTGTAAAAACTCATTCGTTGCTGAGTGAATATAGTTGAATCCCAAACACAAATATTTCTTCCTGTCAGATGGTGATGTTTTATCTGAAGAGGTTTGCAATTACTGTAAAAGTTTAAAAAAAGGAAAAAGAAAGGAAAGGCAAAAGAAACACGAAAACAAAGTCAAGCTACAGGAAATTAATATTTAGGACATAGTCTTGGATATTTGTGGCTGTCCAAGATGTGCTACGTTACCTGACGGTATCTTAGCAACTTTGAAAACCTATTGAAGCGTCTCTAATTATATCTCTTACCATTCAGTTTTGCCTGCAGTGCATCTCCAAGCATGTCTTTGCATTTGTATCTGCCTGTAAGTGGCAGTGGAATTTACTGAATTCCTGCATTATGTTTGCTGTGACAATTAGTAAAGCACAGAGAATATTTCAGAATGAATAATTGAGCCCATTAAATTATCCTCTTAAGTAAATTTTTTTTTTTTTAATTCTATTTTAAATTACGGACCAGTTGCAAGAATCTCTGTGAACCATTGATTCCTTCGTGTTTTCAGTTGTGATGATTACTTTTGTTTCTTCAGAGGAATTGTATGATAGCATTGTTTACTTCATTGTCTTCAGCACTTCATATTTATTAAGTTAAATACTTTGCTAAATATAGGCAGATTTCTGATAATGCTGAATATGAGCCAGCATGTGCCCAGGTGGCCAAGAAGGCCAATGTCATCCTGGCTTGTATCAGCACTGTTGTGGCCAGCAGGACCAGAGCAGGGATAGTTCCCCTCTACTCGTCACTGGTGAGGCCACACCTCAAATCCTGGGTTCAGTTTTGGGCACTTCAGTGTAAGAAGGAGCTGTCCAAAGAAGGACAGTGAAGCTGGTGAAGGCTGTAGACAACAAGCCTTAGGAGGAGTGGCTGAGGGAACTGGGGCTATTTAATCTGAAGAAAAGGATTCTGAGGGGAGACATTTACTACCTGAAAGGAGGTTGTAGAGAGGTGGGTTCCAGTCTCTTCTCACAAGTAACATGAGGAAATGGCCTCAAGTTGCACCAGAGAAGGTTTAGATTGGATATTAGGAAAAATGTCTTGATTGAAAGGGTTGTAAAGACCTGGAACTGGCTGCTAAGGGAAGTGTTTGAATCAGCATCACTGGATGTGTTTGAATGTCATGTAGATATGGTGCTTAGGGACACGGTTTATCAGTGGATTTCATGAAGTTAGGTTAATGGTTGGGCTCGATCTTGAAGGTCTTTTCCAACCTAAACAATTCTGTGATTCTGTGAATCAGTATGTGACTGAAATGAAGCTTTTCAGTAACAAAGACCTATATCCTTCCATCAAGAAAGAACTTAATATTTGCTATATTCAAATCTCTAAGGGATCTAATATCTTCTTTCCTTTTATTTCTCAGTTTTCTGGGAAATAACCCATTCCCTATATTAAGGTGCTCTCAAGCTTTATATTGCTATACACCAACTAGCTCTCTGGATAGGAAGCACAGACTCTGGGAGGACAGGTGAGGAAGGAGTGTGCCACAGAGAAACCCTTAACCAATTTATGTTTGATTTGTAGTCCTTCCCATGTGTCCTGTATAACCTCACTCTAGTTCCTACGGCATCATCGCCTTGCACCACTTTGCAACATGCCACGGATACCAACCTTCTGTGCCCAGTGCCAAAGCTGCATGTGATGGGCAGCACCCTGAGCAGTTCCTGCTCCTGTCTCGTGAAGGTGCACAAAGCAGGTCACTCCCAGCCACTGGGGTTCGGTGCAAGTTGCAGGACAGAGCCCAGCAGTCCAGAAAAGCTTCCCACCCAGTCTCCGTAAGTGAGGTGACCATTAAGGTAGCTACTCAGTGCAGGTCTGTGCGTGAGGAGACCTTTGTGTGCCGTGCAGCGGTGTGATTTCTGAATGGGGAAATGTAATTGTCACACAGCTATAGGTCTCTGAAACAAAGCTAAATACCCTCAGACATGCTCTTCTTCAACAATCTCAGTAAAGACTAGCTAAGGAAAAGGCTTCAAGGACCTGATTTGCCCTGACACTAATAGGTAGTGCTCTCTTTGGCTTCAGTGAGATTTGCATCTGCCTACTGACACAGAGCTCAGGCACCATGACTCATGGTGCCATTAAACAATTTTGACATGAGGAAATTAGGAAAAGGTATAAACACTCTGGAGACTTCTTCATCTTTTATGATGCATAAAGATCCTAGAAGTGACTGCTGCTGCTGCTCTCTCTCCTGTTTTAAACGGAGATACTCCTGGTTGCATACTGGTGTATGAATTTGTCCTGAGACTATCAGTCACTAAAACACAGTCTTTTGATTTCTTCATGGGAGAAGAAGAAAAGAAAATCCTCTAAAATTGGAGGTCCTGACCTCCTTTGATCATAGCTGATAGAGGTAAAGTACTTAGGTCTGACAAAAGTCCTTTAGCTGGTTGGCAAATATAATAGGAGTGCATTTAGTAGAATAGCTGGCAAAAATTGAGGTCAGCCACTGATGTTGTCCCTTTGAGATCCAATAGGAAAACATGTATTTTGGCCCTGACAGAAAAATGTGGTTACTGTCAATCTAATCTATGTTAAAATAATGAAAGAACTGAAAAAAAAAAATGGTGCACTACTAAAACTGTTCAGTGTGGCTGATGAAACTTTTACATTCAAGAACAAGAAACCTTCCAACAGTAGAAATCGTATGCTTGTGTAGCTCCATTACACTTTAGTCACTCAAGAAAAAGAAACTCCTGTTGCAGTGTGGGTAATGCTTATAGATTTTAATGTCTTCATCCAAATGGAGTGACTGTATGTGGTACTCTGTATGTGCTGATACATACCATATGACTGCGTTTTAATAAAAGCAGTAAGACAATAAGCATAATTTATATCTTGAAGCACATTAAATGATAAAAGGTCTACATGAAAAAAGTTAATGCAAAATTAAATATGTAAACTAGTGAGACAGGAAGGGCTGTCACTTAGGTTAGTTAAAAACCCTCAGGCTGGAAGGCAGTTCACCAGAACCAGAGAATCTCAATTTTCCACATGACAGGCTACCATCTCATTTATAACGATGTTTTAATCATATGACATCCTTTATTTTTTAAAAGGGGGGGGGGGGAAATCCAAGTTCTAATGAACAAGACTTACATTGAACAATTCTGTCATTTCTCCCTTTAGCTGACAGATATTGCTGTTGGATTACAAAGTTTCATTTAAGAGAAAGTTTAATGATAAATGTTTCGACTGTGAACTACTGAATGGTAGTGATTATCCTTCAGTTCATTACAGTCATGCTTCTAACTCACATTGCTGACATCCTAGTTCTGAAACATATTTGAGCTCAATTGAATTGTTCCTTTTTCATCTGAAAGGCAATGTTAAACTGGAGCCTTGAAAAGAGATCCCACCAAAATAGGCTGCATAAAGTTTTATTCACTTCTTTATGAGTAAATATAATTAGAAATTAAGGAAACACCAGTATTCTTCCATGTCAGCCTTACTGTTTGAAGAAAGTGAGGCTTAAGTCATATTGCTGTAAATACCTTCTTCTCAAAGTTGGGTTATAGAAACCCCCCTTTGTCCATGAGGCTGTGAAAGCTGAAAGCTATTTTGTGGGGTTTAGATAGCTTCAATATTTTAATGAACCATGATAAAGAAAGTAGCACTGAAATCCTGACAAGTCATCTTGGAGGACTGTAATAACTAAAATGAGTTCTCTACTGTTGATACGGCGAGTGCATGAAAGTAGGGTAGTTGGCTAAGACACATAAATGCTTTTAAAACTCTTACCCCAAAGCTTAATCGGTGTCAATACACATGTATATGGTTCTTGGGTTCTATAGGAATATACTTCAGCATTACTGGAGCTACTACATGACTTCTTAAAAACAACTTGAGTGCTTGAAAGTTCAACCTGCAATCCTCTACTGTTTTGAGTAAACTATTTGAAATTTTATCACGTTTCTGAGACAAGATAGTAAGATAACACTGTCTGATTTCCTTCTTATTCTTCTTACATACAGCACTCATTTTACACACATAACTTATGTTACCAAACCTAAATATTACATTTTGAACCTGAAAGCCTGCGTGCTTGGATAGCAGAGGACATGCTGAAGTGGTATCAAAGTATCTGAAAGGGTTTTGTGTAGCCCAAAGCGATGCTCACATAATAATTTACAAGTAAAAAGATCATATTTTACTCAGCATTTACCTTGGTTCAAAATAAGGATGGCTGTCACAGGAGAGGCATGAGTGAATATATCAAAACTGATTTTTATTTAATACTTTCAATTTTGTATGACTGATGAAATAAGTTGTATCTGTCCATGGATGGTTGAATGTGGCCAAAGCTGCAAAATTAGTTTAAGATAAAATAGTTTTTATTAATCCACAAATCATTCATAAAATCATAGGAACATTCATGGTAAAAACAAACTTTAAAGGGTAAATCCCTTGCTTATAGAATAACTGATTGTGCTTCTGCAATAGCATATTTAATTTTTTGTTTGTTTATTTCAAGTCAACCCTGAATCCCATTGGGACACACACAAGCAAACATACTCACTGCTTTCAAGGGAAATATTGTTGCCCTAAATGTATAAGTTGTCTTACAGCTCACAGTCCACATACTGTTCTCTAATTTACTTCCCATGCAGTGAAGATGATGCACTTCAGAAGATGTATGGCTGGTTTATTCTGCACTTCAGTTACCTCAGGAGTTGAAACTGCTGATTTGACCATGAATTGCTAGATGTAATTTAGATTTGTTCTAATGTTATTAAAACTTAAGGCACTGTCTGTACCTGTTTCAGCAGTGTCAAGGCTGGAGGAATGTGAATGTGGTGCTGTCTATCTTTTTTTCTTTCATCTTTTCTAAGTAATAGCAGGTGTTAAGATAGTAGGAGACAAAACATAAAAATACACCAAGGTCTAAACTGTGTGAGACATGTATAGGGAGTACTAAATCTTCTGCAAATTCCTTTCATTTCTTATAAGTAAGTATTTAAGCGTTTTAAAAAATAAAAAGTGAGTAAATAAATGGAGTGGGTTGTAAGTGGATGTTTAGCCTGATTGTTTGAAATACTCTCTACACTTTCCACTGACACACAAACTGAGTGCTGAGCACATCTCAAAAGATGGTCTTCCTTGCACAAGATTTCACTAATGAGAATACCAGAAAAAATAGATTTAAATGGTTTGAAAAGAAAGCAATACCACAAACAGATTAGTAGTCATTTTAACTTAGATAGGTTATCTCTTCAATGACCATCACCTAGTAAGTAGGTCTTTAAGGTAATTTTTCTTTTTTTTATCTTTTTTGTTCCTTTTGTTGATAAGAGTAGATTGGCAGAGTTGAGAAAATTATGTTTTCTCTGTTTCTGTAACAGTCACCTGGGAATTCTGGTAATTGTTTTAAAGCAAAAAAAAAACCTGATACTAACTTATGCTTGATTTCACATCTTTTTTCTTTGGGATTTGAAGTGGCTTTTAAAACTAAAATCTCAGGGAAGATGTGTTTTACCTAATGACTGACAGAGAATTACCAGTATTTTGAGACAGAGGGTAGTATAAAAAACAAAAATTGGTGGTGGTGTAGAGAAGAATTTGTTCATCTTAACTGTATTTGCAAAAGTCATTTTTCATTGTAAAATGCTGAAAAAATATTCAAAATTCAGTTACTCTTCAGTAAAATAAAATTTGAAAGTGTTTCCATTAAAATTAATTAGAAAGTGATGCTTTGTCTTTCTATAGCTGGCCTCAGGGTGTTTTTAAGATTTTAAATTAAGTTCTAAATATAACTGAATTCTATAACATTTAATCAATGTCAGTTTAATACATCCTCATAGAGCTTTGCTGAAAAAAGTGTTATGCAAACATAGACACAATAACACTCCTCCCCAGCTAGTTCTGTTTACAAGGTATTTATTCGTGGTGATGCAAACGGGCTCTCGCTGTTTCACAGCTCGTGACTCAGCAGAATTCGGGGGCAAACGTGCACTTGAACTGTGTCAGATAACCACTGAACTATCAGTGTGCTCTGTTCTCAGGCAAAACTGGTGCTAAATGAGCAGGAGTTGTTACAATAGTAGGCTCTCTGTATTTTGCAGCCAGTATCAGTTATTGATGCTCTGTATCTTGTGATCCCAAAGTGCATCATTGATGGTGTTCTTCCAAGAAATCTGGAAAGCTGTTGTGGTTTTGGGTTTGTTTTTTTCCTCCTGTTCTTACAAAGGGAGATGAAGCCTAATAGATTTATATGTTGGCTTCAGGGAAAATTGGGTCTAGGAGCTGGAAGAGATTGGTTTATGCCTCTGAGAGGGCTGTCTCTGGACTAACTACACCAGTGACACTGGCTAATTTTACCTGCTTATGGTAGCCTTATTGACTTCTCTTTGGATGCCACAGATAGAATTTCTGAACATCTGATAACTGTGTAAATATAAAAATACTTCTTAAAAATACTAGTTTACACGTGCTTCTTTGTGTCTCTATGGCATTCTTCACCCAGAGCTTTGAATGACATGGGCGACACTTGTTCAGGAGCTTACTTAAAGGATCCCAGCACAACTGGGATTTATAACTCCCAAAGCAGGAAAAAAAGATAGCTGGAATCCAAAGCTAAGGAGCTCAGATGCAATCAGAAGGGGAGGAGCAGGTTCAAATGGCTTTGCTGTTAGCCTAGGGATTTCCATAGTTTGGGTTCAGTCTCTGCTCTTCACAGATGTGCAGTCTTAGGAAAGACTGGTTGAGCCAGGTTCATTCCACTTCAGCATTTATGTGAGGCAGCTTAGCAGGAGATTAACTCATGAGATTGAGAGGCACCTCAAGAAGGTATGTTGGATATTAGCTGTACTGAAATGCCCTATCTTTGAACCACTCTCCTTTCTGATGTGGAAGGAGCACTGAGCTTCCTCATTTCTGTACCTCAGGTCAGTAGGTTGAGGGCTTCCTTCCAGGAGTTCAGTTGGCTAGGTCGGAGTGTTGCTGACCGCTGAGAAAAGCTGTGGTAAAGCAGCTCTGTAAGTGTGCCTGTGCCTGGTCTCACTCTGACCCTGACCCAGACCTGCTGGCTCCCTTTCCTGGCTTGAGCTCACCCTGCTCTGTTACTGTGGACTTCCTGGGTAATCATCTGTGTCCAGTCCTGACCACTGTCTCTGACCCCGATCCTGACCTCAACTTGCAGCTCTGCATCCTGGCTACTTGTTGGTAAGATCACTGCTGCCTTATTGCCTTCCGCTCCAGTCTCACCTCCTCTCATGGAGCAGCTGGCCCTTGCTGCTCCCTGAGATGCCTGGAGTTAGGTGGGATGAGCCTGGGCCTTCGTTTCTCTCTCATTAGCTGGCCAGACAGAGGGCATTAGGCAAGCGTAGGTACGTTTGAGGCACTTGGGGTGCATATCAGTTGTACATATCATTGTTGTACAGCACAGTAATAGTGCTGCAGGATAAAACCTCACTGTTAGACAGCACTCTAAGAGTACCATGATAATACACACAATGTAAATAGGTATTATAGCATAAAAAAAAGTGGTTTGATTGTTTTTTGTCAAAGGGGTTAGAAACAGTGGAACTAGGTGTGCAACTTCAATTTCCTACTCCCCTGCAGCTTTCCTTAAAAATACATAGACTTAAGAGAACCTGAATTAACTGTATGTATTGGAAAATCTGTGAGATTTAGAACACTTTTGTATCTATGCCCAGTATAAACTCGCTGCTTTAAACTGTTTTTTAGCTCAGTCATTTGTTCAAGGTCATATACTAATTGCAGGCAGAGCTAAATAAAGAATCTAAGAGTATCTGCTCTAACCAATACATCATACTCATTACTGGTTATTTTTCTACTGCCTGGCTCATGGCTCTGGGACACCATGTCTGCCTGACTGAGTTATTACTTATAGGTTTGCAGAAATTCATAAACGTTGAATGCTTCAACAAATAACTACCAATCTAGAGAAATGAATGGCAAAGTATCCTCAACCTGCCCTTTCTTTATATAGTATCTCAGATTTATTGCCAATTGCATGATGATCTTGGCCAAGCTTTATTTTTTTCAGTAGAGAAAAGTATGACTTCATGATAGATTCCAAGGCTTTGGGAGTTAGGCTAGTGCAACATAGTGCTTCTAGTGCAGGAGGTTTTTTTGTTTTGGTTTTGTTTTTGTTTTGTTTTTTAAGAGAGTACTGAGCTGTGATTTATTGTCATACTTCATAAAGAAAAAAAAACCCTTTTAGCTGTTTCTTTATAGGGAACGTGCAATGTGGAATGTGAAATTTTAGGTAGTTGATCTGACTTGGACACGATAGGTTTATTAGAAATCTGCTGGTGTTTGTGATCATTTATCTGCAGTTTTGTAGCTCTCTAAATGAACTGCGATGAGAAGGAAGCCCTTCAATCTGTGAATAGAAAGGGAATAATATTTTTGTAACTGTTTATCTTTTAATAAAACTGAAGTTGTATTTTCTTTAGCTAATCAGAATCTAAAACGTAATGACTCAAATTGTTTTTGAACCTAACACAGTTAGGCAGCCAGTACTCATGGGACTGAGCAAGGCTTTGAAACAGAGTTGATGCAGATTATTTCTATGCTAATGCCTCTGTTAAATGAGAAGCAGCACCTACGGAAACAAGGAGCAGTTCAGAGGCAATGAAGAGAAAGAGAGTATCTTCTTTATGCTTCCTTCCCTGCGTTTCTAATTACTAAATTCAGTTTCAGTACAAACTCTGGTTTACATTCAGGTGCTTGTAGAAACAGGATCTAAATTGCATGATGTTAATGCTGTTCAGTTCCAGGCTTTCATGTCACAGAATTGTCTCTTTGTGTATTTTTTCCTGTTGAATTCCTCAGTCTGGGATATTCTTGTCTGGCTCAATAGCACCTTGAGATACACAGTATGGGGAGCAGTATTGCAAAGTTAAGAGACTACTTCCCCTAAAATGGGAGAGATTAATGAAAAGTGTAGAATATACTTTAGTAGCACAGAAGAGAAAAAACCTATCTTTATCCTGAAAATATGCTTTATGAGCTGTAAATAAACTTTCCTATTGGCTATCCAGCCATTAATGGAATTGAAAAGGAAAGTTCTTCCCTTCACTGTTGGGATATTTGGTAAGGGCTGAAATGGGCAGAGTAGGATGATGAAAAGAGATTTGCTTCTCTTCCTCTCTGCTCGATATGGCTGTCACAATATGATTATCTTGTGTTTCTTTGTGACTGCAAATAAAACAAAGTGACTTCCCAGCTGTTAACGGGAGACTGACATTGCAGTAGATCTTTCACAATCAATCAGTTTTCAGCAAAGGCAAAGTGAATGAAAATAAGAAATGGCTAAAAAATTGGGAGGAAAAGCTGCAATTTCTGTCCATCACCAGAGACATCTTAACTGCATGTTTGCAAGCACTAGAAGGCTTCAGGAGATTGATTTGAGGAGCATTAATAAGATTAGATGCAGTTTGTCTTTGTTCTGACATGTTTCTTCTTTGGACCTTTGTAATGGGAGAGAGGTACCTCAGGCTTTTGTCTCAACAATTCAGAGAGAGGCACGTAAAGCAACTCAGGACCTCAGAGAAGCTCATGGTTTTCCTACAAAAATCCCTCATCCCTGAACAGATTGCTCTCTTGGCTTATATTTTGGGTCTGAATAAGGTATGTATGCAAGGACTTTATGCGCAAGTACAAGTATCAGTTATCTGATAACCTTTTTTTTACAACTGAGCAGTATGTTGCAGGTTGTACCTGAATTATTACCTTCAGGTTTGGGCCCTTTAGTTCAAAAGAATTATTGACAAGCTGGAGAGGCCGTAACTACGGAACTCGGAGCTCATGACCTGCGAGAAGAGGATGAGGGAGCTGGACTCATTTAATCTGGTAAAGATGAGATTTAGGATCAGACAGTTTACCATTATGTGAGGAAGAGTTGCAAAGTCAGTGAAGGCAACTCTCCTACAGAGAGGCAGAAAGTAAAGCAAGGACCAGGAGCTACAAGATGAGAGGCTGGAGAGATTCATAATGTACATTGGAGACAACTTCTTCAGTAGGATGGTAGAGGAGAATTGTAATGGGTTCCTTGGGAGAGTATGGACTTTGACTTAGTCATACAAGTCTGATCTGATTTAGTACTGCTTCATCTAGAGTCTCCTTACAACTAGTCTTTCTATGATTTCATAGTTTTAACTCATATTGTTAAAACATAAAAATGAGATGAAGAAGAAAATACTAGAGGACATTATTAATATTCATTGCATTGTCCTGATTATTTTTACATAAGAGAATTTATAATAGACAAAGGGTCCTCTTACTGGTTGTGTGAGAAAGAAAAGAAAAATCAGAAAGTAAAAATGTTTTAAGGGGGTGATACCACGTGTCTAGATTTATCTTCTTCCCTTCCCATCTCTATTTTATTCTTGTATAGTAAATGAATGTGGTATTGTGCTTACCCTTGTGCATATAAAACACGATAATAGAGTGCATTTGTGGTAAGATATTTACTAAGTGGTGAGGTCATAATTTCTTTGTTTATACAGAATGTCAAATAGTATTAATCTAAATTTGAAGAAGGGACTGCTTATTACGAATTTTCAGTCTCTGTTATTATTCATACAGCAGATGTTAACCATTGCTGACAGTCTTCTTTAGAAACAACCTGTAGTGAGGCAATGAGAAAGTTAAATTAGAACCTGGATTTATCACAGAGCATTGCAGAAACTGAAGTACTCTGTGTTGAACTGAAGAGACAAAGCTCGATCATTCTGTTCTTGACTGGATTTACTGAAAATACCTGAATGCTGCAACTGAGAAGTGTGCCAGACATTGTTATCAATGGACATTCATTTTTGTCCACACCACAGGCCTACTTATAGCAGATGAGAAGATATACAAGTGTTCTTTTAACCTCTGAATCCAGCCTTACAGTGCTAATCTGGATTCATTAATCACCTTTTCACTTTGACATCCCAGGTACTGGCTCTCTAGCTGTACAACTTAGATGCTACTGGTTCAAGAAGATTTAAAACACGCCTGTATTTTTAACAAGTTGTCTGTATTCACCAGTTTAGGCTTGTCCTAAACCAACCTCAAAAGAGAATCCTTTGAAGGCAACTTCCACAGGTGATGAATATATATAATTCAGTGAATTTAATAATATAAGATGGATCTATTTTCTAGATGTTGCTGTATTTGAATTAATTTCTTTGTTCCTCCTTTCAAGTGAAACAGGGTTACGATGTGATAGAAAACCTTCTGTGGGGACAAATACAATGTCAAAGTCCCTCAACCCACACCTCTGCCTCTGCTCTCTGTTCAGGTAACATGCTCATCTGTATTACAGCAGCATTGGTTAAATGATCCAAGCTAACTGAAAATTTAGTCTCTCCCATGTGTGAAGAGAAAATGGAAGCATGTCATCTGCGTTAGACTCATCACAAATTTGATTTTTCATTTGGGTTGCTGTAGATTTGACAGACAGCCTTGTTTTCTCATTTATTTAAACAGTATTGTCATGGTTAAAAATTTTGAATATACATCTGTGAGGTTTTTTGTTTTTTTTTTTAAAAGAGATGTTCTCAGTTTTTTTCCCGATTTGACATCCTACAGATCTGCATTTAGCAGCACTTAACAATGCAAAAAAATTAATATATTATTCTAGAAATTATATGAGCTTTGGGTTGCAAGAAGCCATAGCTCTAACTAGAACATTATTTACTAGATCACAAGCGTAAAAGTTAATGTACCAGAGCTTCTGTCTTTCTCATTCTCTGGATGGATTGTAACTGTAATGAAGCTTAACTGATTTCTGTTCATCTGGCTTTTAACTGCTGAGATTTGCAAAGTGAATTAAAAAGAAGACCCTTCATGTTATCATCTTTTCTCCTTTCATTTTAGTTAATAATTTGAATCAGACATTTCTATCTAACCAGATATTCAGGGCATGAACAATAATTTCAGTAACCTCCAAAGTGGCATCACGTTGGATGCAGAGCAAAGGAAAGGAAAGAAGAATGAACTACCACACGTCATGATGAGTTAAGAATAGCAGGACTCAAAACTATGATTCCTTTTGGTAATGCATATGAGTTCCGTACGAGTAGCTACCTAAACAAGAAAAAGAAAATTAGTAGTAGTTTAAGCGAGTGACTTAAATCTGAATATTGATCACTGTGTCTCTGATGTGTCAGATTACTGGGTCGCTGCTGCATGGAAAGCAACACTTGAGTTACTGAGGCCATGTTTAGATTTGCATAAGTGTACATAAGATGTAAGAATTTCTGAGGTTGTGCCCTAAGGTTATTTGTTCCTCAATAGGCTTTACTGCTGATCCTTTTCCAGACAACTACAGGAGAATTTTTGTGTCCTTCTCTCCAAATAGAAGAAAAGTACTGTAGGGCAGCATTAGAGAACTGTCAATATTTGGACATAGTCATCTCTGTCTTTGCAGTCAGCAAGCTACTAGATTCCTGTGCGCAAGCATCTTCCAGTTTTAGCTTCTGAGTCAGCTTAAATGTAAAGAAACACTGAAGTGAGGTAAAAGGATTATGTTTAGAGCAGATACATCTTAGGGAAAATGTAAAAGCGATAGCACTGAATCCCAGTGTAAATAGAAATTAACTGCATTACAGGTCAGTGTGGTTGTACAGGTGTTAGAAGTTCTTGGAAGTCACACTGAGAGTTGGTCCTTACTTTGGCCTGTCAACAGTCCCAGAATGTTAGGGTAGCTGTTGCACAAGGAAAGGGTCTGTGTTCTTCCATAGAGGTCACAGTGGGTCTGCTATGGCTCAAGAAATATGTTAAGGAAAAAAAAAAAAGAAAAAATTACTACAGATTTAGAAATAATTTATCTTGAATCCTCTGAAATAAAATAGCAAAATGCTTAGGCAGAGATGTTCTGGAGGGTTTTTTTCTCTCTCAAGAAAACGAGAGAGAGGCTGAGACATTCCATAAATTCTTCTGAACAGTCAGCATTCTTATTTTTGAGCATGTTCCTGACCACAGAAAGCTTTATTTTCGGTGCAATGCTTATAATAATTTAATGTCAGATTTCCTTTTTGATCGGTGTTCTTGTTACTGACTTTTATGAACAATTCTTTTCAGATAGCTTACTTGGGTATTTTTCCCATTTCTTTGTGTCCAGTACTTACTCTTTTTTTAATCTTTAACATGTTATTTACCTTTTAAGAATTCTGCACCAGTATATGGAAATTAATTTCCTTTTATGGACAGTAATAAAGTCAAATGAGCGGTATTTAATCTGGAATTAATGAAAAGATTAATGTCTGTGAGTGATGAATAATTGAGAGATTCATGTATTATAACTATACTTTTTTCTTCATTTCCTGATGTATTTAAACTTTCTCCAAGCACTTCAGTTTATCATAGTGAAGGTCCCCATAATGTGAACTAACTAGAACAACTGAACGAAATCCAATGCAGCCTTTGCAATCATCTTTGTCAGCCTGCCATTTATAGTTCCAAGTCTGGGCACAGAGATGAGCTCTTCCACATCCTTGAAGATGAGCAATTTAAAATCTTTCAGAGTAGGTGAATGTGGAACATGACTTCTGAATTTTCTGGTTAGCATCCTGGCACCCAGGCTGTAGGCACTGCCTATTACTGCACTTAGTGACAATGTATTACACAAAGTCACTAAGAATATATCTTTTGTTGATAATATATCTATCTGGGTTTCTTCTGGCTTTTTTTTTTTTTTTATTTCTGCACTGATATTGTTTGCATTATTTATGTCATTTTCAAGTACTGCCTTTGGAGGAATTCTGTAGCACTGAACTATTGTGTCACAACATTGCCTTTTTTGTTTTAAAGAAAAGAAAGGAGAACTGATGGGCAATGCTGAATGCAATTCCCAGACAAATCTAACATTCTCAAGTTCATCATCCTCTTTCCTGCTCACTTCTCTAGCAAAGTCAAAGGTCAATTTTTTAAAGGATATTTGCAGGAGACAAATGTTTGAACAAAACATAGTCGTTAATAGCTAATTACCAGCCTGCATCTTTAAATATCCCGAGAAGAGTTATTATCATGGCCATTTCACCTGTTTGCAAAATTCTGTCACAGGGACAAAAAATTAAAATAATATAGAGGCTGATGAATTTATCTCATCAAACGCAACAAGCAGAATACAATATTATTTAGTGTTATGTCACTCATCATTTTAAGCAAGTTTCTAGGGATTTTCAGGAGAGGTTTGTTCTATATATCAAGGGAATAAAACATCGAGACACATTTTTAAGAAGGATAAATGGGCATGGCTCAGTCAATGTCAGTGGACTTCAAGTGAGTCACTCAAAGTCTGTGAATCATTATCTGTACAAAATAACTTACCCCTCTAAAGTAACTTCAGTATCTGCTTAAAAGCTCAGCAGTCGCCTGTGCTTGTTACTAGAATGTTCAGTCTGGATTCACCAGAGCTGCTCATTTTGAACCGACTGCTAGGAGACAAAAACCACTCTCAGAAGTGACCAGCATTGTCAATAAGCAATGATATTTTTCCTATAATAAGCACAATGTTGTATTTCAAAGATACACATTCCCTGTAGCTGAAGAGGGGTGAGAAAATAAGACAACAGTGGAACAACTTCCGGAGGCAAACTGCCATGTGAAAGCACAGGTTTACCTCTGAGATCAAATAGGCTGCTAAGGGAACAAGGAATTAAGAAAGGTTCTCAGATTTGACCTGTAAAACATCTGTATTGCTCATCCACTCTTTTCAGTCATTGTCGAACAATATTCGTGGCTGAACAGCACTGCTGAACGTGCATTTTCACTGCGCTAGAAGCACGCTTAGATTTTTTTCATCTGGGAATTGCAAAACCAGTGTCACTGTAGGATTTGAAATCACGCTGAAGGTAGGGAATAAAAGACTGCCTGTAATTTCAGGGGGCTGTCGAATAGCCACTGCTACTTCCCTTTGTATTGCTGAGTTTGGAGCAGGCCTTTTTCAGAGGGATGCATCGTCTCCCCGTGAAAGAACACTCAGTGATATTAACCTGGAGTACTTGAGAGCAGCTGCCACAGGGAGAGCTCCTAGAAGGGTTTGCAAAATTGGTGCCTAAAATCAATCCAGAATCATCACACTCTTATTAAGGAAAAATACCATTCATACACAGTATCAAAAATACCAGAAGTACATTTTAATTGCATGAATTGATAGCAAAAATAAGCAGGATTATGAAAAAATATCAGAATAACACAAACATCATATTTTTAAAGGAAATATTCCTCAACATTCATTTTGTGCTTGATGATCTCCTTATATTTGCTATACTCTCATATTATCTGGGTAACTTTACACACTGGCATATTATTATTTTCTGTTGTACAGGGAATGCATAACAAACATTAAATTGGAAATGATAATGAAGTCTGGTTAGTTCATCTTCCTCCTTTCTCACTTGGTTTTGTCTATGTGGTTAAAAAGTCTGGGAAATACGCCTTTTAATTCATTCTTTTTTGCCATTGGATCTTGATTTGGGGTTGGAGTAAAGCACTGTCAGTGTGGGGGAGATACAGGAGCTGCAATTAGCAGCTTTTCTCAGCAACAGTGGCAACATTTCTGCTAAATGATTTGTTATGTTTTTAATTACTGGATTATATCTGAAATCAAGTATTCAACTTTGCATATTTCTAATTTGTTCAAATTATAGTCACATCATTATGTTCAAATCACAGTACCCAAAATGTGGTTTTGCTACAGGATAATTAACCAATGACTTTGAAATATGCAAGCAGGGAGTCTCATTTAGGTAGACAGCACAAGAAATAAGAGGAGCTGGCGATGCATTCCATTGCATTCTTATCTTCTGAAAACAAAGCTTCAATTTGCATTGTTCTTGATTGCATTATTCCATGACAGATTTTGTGATCTGTAGTTATCTTACATTGCTGCAACATTGAAACTCTTCACCCTTTAACATGTGCTCCTGAACTAATTGCTTTGAAGTTCCCAAAAGAATTACTCCAGTGAAAAATAAATAGAACTAGCAAGACAAGTTCAGTGATATGAATAGTGAGAATGAATTGTGTATACTGTGATTCTTGCAATATTCCAGCCAAACTATTACATATTGGAGTACTTCTATACAGAAGGGGCCATATTGTATCTTTAATTCTTCTTTATCAATTGAATCTCTGCAAAAAGATAGGTTAGAATATGGTTTTCAGTGAATTATCAAGTGATATTATTGTATCATGGTAAAACTGCTTGTTACTCTATGTGCTTTTCCAGCTTTCATTCCTCCATCCATCTATCCATCTTACCTGCTTCTCTGAGTGTCCATATTTTCCACACCAGCAGTACTTTTAAACCTTGTAAAAAATGTGTATAGTGTGTGACAACTTGAAGTGGAATACTTTTTACCCTGAGTGATGTTGTCATAGTAAATGATCCAGTTAATTGTTTTAAATGTACTTTGAACACAAATCCACGTGAATGTAACAAGGCCAGACTACACTACAGCATGTTAGCAAATAAAATAATTAAACTAATAGGAATAAAGCTGTAATCAAAATCCATGGCACCCTTTGCTGCTATCTTCATCTCTCATCTATGCCCATTAGTAAAACTAGATCATGTTTTCATGAATTTAGAGATAAATGGCATCTGTCCTGGACTTCAGATGCCATATATGCTGATCACTGTGTATATTAGGTGCCCTAATGATAGAATGAAATTTGTGAAAATAAAACATGATTGGCCAGCTACATTACTTTTAATCACCATAATTTTTTCTCCTCTTAGAGTGTGCAGATCAGACTCAGATGTTCTCTCAAAACATGTTTGTATGCATATGAGAGGAAAAAAACCCAAAACATTCCACCACAGAACATATGTTAGGAAATAACCTGGTTCTATCCATACAGCTCATTGTGTTTCCTTTACCTTATGGTCCACACACTTCTGGGTTTTTTTACCCCCACCCCAACTCCCTGGCTTCCTTTGCCTGCATCCCTGCTGTGTAGCTTACTGGCTGCATCACCAAACACCTTCTCTGAAAGACTGACACTGTTTGCCTGAAACAGCCATGTAGCAAGGGGAAAGTTGACCTTCTCAAGTGAACCTCAGAGATAAATAACCTGGTTCTGACTTTGGAAAAGCAGGCTGGAGAACATTCTTGTAAGGTATTTGCACCCTATTACATATGGATACATTTAGGAAATGTTTGAATGGAAGACTCTGTGTCTGAATACTTAATATCGTGAGCTCTCTGTAGGAATATTATACAAAAGTATAATTTACTGGCATTTCTGAATTCACTTACTGAATTTAAACTGGGAATTTATCCCATTCTGTTCCCTGTTTTTAGTTTTCAGTCCTCACTCAAGTTGGAGTGGTCATTTTTCTCTTGAAATTGTTTTTATACCGCTGCTTTTCTTTCTGATCACTCTCACCTAAGGAGGATGCAAGATAGACTGTTAACCCTCATTAAATAATATGAACAAATTTTCCCATTCCTGAAGCGATCTCTGGTTTGGAGTATGCTCACAGAAATCTATAAAGGGAAGCTTGTAATTTAATAAATGTATTCTAAACCATCGATAGATTAATTTTGAAACAGGGGTCAGCGAGGGAACATTAAAAATCTGTAAATGCCTACCTGCTGCTTCAGGACTGTTACTGGCTGTGCAAAGTTTCCCAAGATGCTTGCTAACGTGATGCAGATAGCACACCAGTATGTCATGGTGGGTGGGTACAAATAATAGTGTTAGGTATAAAATGACCTTCTGACTGAATTTTGTGATGCATAATACATCCTTATCAGATAAAGGTGTGCTTGAAGGGTGCTCAGAATATATTGCTTTTGTAATCTAGAACTCATTTCTTTTTATTTAGGTGCAAATGTAGCTGCACAAATGATAAGGAAAAGCGTTCTATTAAACCCAACAGAGAGCTCAGGCACAGTCTTCATTAAAGTGGTACAAAGACCACACCATCTGGTACAGCTAGTCCCAGCTCTCCCTGGGTTTGTTTGCTCAGTAGTTCCTGCTGGCTGAAGCCACCTGTTCACTTAATTAGAAACACGGTCTTAAAACACTGCCTACCACAAGCTCTCTGTCTCTCAAGACTTGGGGTTCTCGGGCACAGAAGCAAGTTTCAAGTAAGGTGAAACTTTGTTCATGCCTTGAGTTTGGAAAAGTGAATAAATAGAAAGGAGGAAATAAGGTGTTTTCATCAAATACTTCACCTAATTTTGTTTTGTTGTGGGTTGAAGGCAGCGTGTTTACTACTACCTCTTTTTCAGCAGTACTAGTTTTCTTTGGCCCTCTTGCACTCAGTTAAGGCAGTTCATTTCAATAGCACGAAGGAAAGTTGTGACCTTGTAATCAAAAATTAAAGGTAAAAAAAGTACAGCCTTTTGAAGTTTTTGTTTGGTTGGTTTTACCATCTTTATACATCAAGATATAAAATGAAAGCAACAGTAGCATTTGAAACTTGCATGCACCAAAATACAAGTGTAAGTGCTTGCATCTGATCTAAAGCATTCTTTCTTGCCAATCAAAATACAAAAAATGTTTTCAGACACGGTGAAGTAGAACAGGGAAGTAGACCTCATTAGAAGAATTGTAATTTACTACTTTGCAAAAAGCAAGTCTGCGTGAACTACTGAACTTCACAGACACTTCAGTCTCCCCAGAAAAGATAAAAGTTCTACTTGGTTTTCTTTTCCACTGGCTAACTGCCTGAAAGCAAATATTATTCATAATATATCCTCCTGTCTTCCTGGGAAAACTGTGAGTGGCCTGGTCCACCTAAAAACGAAAGGGGGGTTTAGAACAGAAAAAAGACTATTGACATGAAATGTTGGGCACTGGACACCAGTTTCTATTTTATTAGGACGTGTGTATACTTTGCAGCTGGTTTTGTTGCTTTCCTTCTTATTGGAGGCCTCTTTAGTAACTATATAATCGGTCTGGTTTTATAACTGCTTACCTGCAGCATTTGATCCACTGAATTCAAGAAGTGGGCTGGGATTACTGGAACTGTACATAATAAATTGGTCCCTGTTCATCTGGGTTTATCATTGTTTGGTAGGACTTGGTAGGATAATTCACTTCAAAAAACCTTGTTCTTCAGATTTGTTTTGTATAACAGTAAGAGTGGATCATTATTATATTAAGAAGTAAATGGTAATTTTTTTTTTACTGTTGAAATAGATTATTAAATGTTCGACCTGCAGGGTGTGTCTCTTTATAACTTTATTGCTTGCTTTTGTGCTAGCAATCTTAATGAATTGGTTAATTACTTAATGGGACTTGAAGATAATAAACCTTCACTAAGAGTTTAATATTAATAATTATTATTATCATTATTAAGTATTACTCTTTTACTGCAGGAGGGACTGGATCATGGCTGCTGGTACAGAAGATACTGTGGAATTCACAGTATCTCTTAATTTTGTCCTCTGTTTTACTCAGGGCGGTTTCTGGCTGTGATGAGGGAGAAAGAGTTGAATCACAGAAGTGAATTATTCCCTGGTGGAAACCCAACAGTGTATACAATACTTCATGACCAGTCTTATTTCTTTCTTCCTCTAATCTCTCCTGGTACTGTACTCTCAGGATGTTGCAGCTGTGAATTATTTCTTGCATTCTGTAATTACATATCCTATTATATCCAGTTTCCTTTCCAGTCATGCTGTAGTTATTTTTGCTGTAGTTATTATTCTCTTTAACCCTGCAAAATCCCTTTGGGGTCTGCCTTAATTTTGGAAGTTCTAGGGCTGTATATTCTTTATCTTCTGATTGCACTAGTAAATCAAATGTCAATGAAATGCAGTATAACAGGTCAAGCACAGACAGGTAACTTGTTACCCTGCGTGTTTCTGGACAGTGGGTTTATATTTCTGTGAACTGCGGTGGATGCATTTCTCCTTTTTACTTTGTCCATGATCTGTTTATTCAAATACAGCATGTGACTCAACAAGTCAGGCCATTTCTACAGATGCAGATGAGGAAGGATATGGATCCTGTCTCTTTGATGAACCAGTGACACAGTCCAGCCCATTGATACACTGTGAATTTACAACAGTTGAACCCGTCAGTTGCGTACCCCTTTCTTTCATGCCACTGCATTTGAGGACAAAGATCAGAAAAGGTACTTTGCATCTTCATACCTGAGCAACTCAGGAGTCAGCAGTAGGTTGCTCTTTCCAAGGTGCAGTCAGATGTGGACAGGGTTCTTCCAGAGGAAGAACAGAGCAGGATGAATTTTTATGGGTAGTTAGACTGTAGAAGATACTGACAAAGGAGTCTTAAGAGTAAGAAAAAATGGTAGAAAAAGAGAAACTGTTTTTACTGGGATACGTATGTTTTCTGTTTGTATTTCTTTTTTTCCAAAATTGTAGAGGTATAAATTCAAAAAGTCAAATAACTACCTTTGTTAATGGCGGAACCACGGCTTGATTAATGCTTAAAGATTGCCATGATTTTTTCCTCCAACTGCTTTAATTGGCCATTTCACCAGTTCCGCAGTTGGCAAATACCTTTAGTCACATACATTATACTAGAAAATTGACAAGTACCTCTTACACATAAAATAAGTTGAAATATACATCGAGAATTTGTTATTTCTCTTTAAATACCATAAAATATGGATGAATTCTAACAAAGAGGTGAATGTATCTGAATAAAATTACTTCTTTGTATGTCAAGTTGATACAGCAGTTGCCATGGTAAACAAACATTGTACATAAATACTTAAGTAAATAGTTGTATATTTAGAATGGTAGCAAGCTGTTAACCGAGATTTAGACACTGATAAAGAAGATCCTGTAGAGAATCCCGGTGCTTTCAACTGTCTGTATATCTGTTCAATTAGGAAACTTACAATTCAGTGAAACCTAATAGTTCCAGCCTTTAATTGGAGGTTGGAGAAACAGGTGAAGGAGAGGGAATAACAAGAAGCATCATAGAAATAAGAGAAATACTAAGTATTCAGTATCCATACAGTTTACCTTCACAGTATAATTTTACTCCTAAGACTGTGGACATTAAAATGGAAAATAAAATTCGGTCAGAGTCGCAAACGCAAATGTTTTGATGATAAGTTAAACCAAATATTTCAACACAAATCATTGGAGTCTTTTCAAAATAATACACCTTGAATGTTTTTGTTAGCCCCAGGAGGAGATTAAGGGCATCTCCATTTAGATTATGGGGTAGTGTAGTGTTACAGGTAAAGATAGAAGGTGATGTCAGACTGACTGAGACAAGAAAGGATCTGGCACGAAAAATAAGCAAACAAAATGAATCATTTTAGTGCCACCTCACAGCATTTTAAAATAGTAGATTTTTGAAGTTATTCATAAACATCATTGTTCTTGTATTCTGTGTTTTATCATATTAGATACTTGATTGTGTTTCAAGGCAAGTCAGGGATTGTAGTATTTTGTACAAGTCTTATTGATTCTAGCCATGCTTAGCTGCTGAAAGATTCTTTTCTTTTTCCCTTGAACTCATATCTCTCCAGGTTTGTCCTAAGGCAGTTAAGTCTTGTACCTCATTACTCCTCTCATTTAGCCATGGTATAATAAGGAATGATTCATATTAACAGCATGTTAAAATAACTTCTCCCACTTTCTCTATCAGCAGTCCTGCTGTTAGACCAGTAGCCCCAGCAAAGTATTTACATGCTTTTCCTGCCAAGAACTTACCAGTGGCTTTCTGTATGGGTGATTATATGGGCTCAATGTCCTTATGCTCTATTTGGGTTTTAAATTAACATTAGGACTCTATCCCATGTGCTTGTAATGAATTAATCAAATAATTAACGACTGTCCATGTTATATTGCCATCATCAGTGCAAGGGGGTTTTTATTTTTGTTTGGTTTGTGATTATATGTGGTCACTCATAGAAGCCATCATTGAACCTTGTATTTTCTATAAAACTAGGTTTCTGTAGGAAAAAGGAGTAATTGTTATTCATGGAATAGGTAACTTCTTCAAGATTAATGTCTGTTTGATGATATATCCTGCTTCATCTGCAGCAGTGCTATTTGGGAATGATTTAGTCACAAGCCAGTGAAAAATCTTCTTGTTGAACAAAGATTTTCCACTTCAGAAAACAATGAACGTGTTGTTGTATCAACCCTCCTCAAAACAACTGTAAATGTTTACATTTTTGCTCCCAGGAAGGAACAATACAGAAAGATCTGTAAAACAACCAACATGCAAAGTTTGTTCAGATGAGAAATATAGCTGGTTGTTTGGTTTTTTGTTTGAGCAATCTTGTATTGCTCTCATCAACTGGGTTTTTTCCAAGTAACTATAATCCCTGACCAGCATAGCACAGAGAGGGTGACTGCTCCCTGAGAATTGGGAGCCACCTGGGATACCCAGGGGGACTGTCGGAGCCGGGCTCATTCCGCTGCTTCCCACCAAGGGAACAGGACAAGGAGGGGAAAGCTCGGGACAGCCCCCAGACCTCAGTCACCCCTGGGAGGAAGAAGCAGGGCTGAAGTCGTCAGGAACAAGGATCAGGAGCCTGGTGACCACGACCAGAGTGAAACAGCCCCGTCACTGCCAGCCATGTCCATAGTGATGGGACAGGGCTGAGGTCAGGCCAGACTAGTGTATGGATTTAGGGGGTCAGTGGCCCGATATAAGAGTATAGCTCAGGTGGGGGCAAGGGCAAGAGCCTCAGCTGAAAGCATCTCTCCCAGTCATGTCCTCAGCCCAGGGTCCCTCAGCACTCCCTGACTTCTCCTCTCCAAGGGCAAAGGAGGAGCCTGCAGCCAGGCTGGGGAAAAGTTGGTCCTGAGTCCCAGCAACAGACGATGTGGTGGGGGCATGCACTTGGGGTCTGCATACACAGCTGAAGACTCATACTGTTTTTACCATCTCAAGGCATCCTCACAGTCTTCTCCAGTTTTAAGTCAAATTAGTCATTATTTATCTCGTGTATAAAATATTTCAAAGTTGGCAAACCTGTACTCTGAGGTCAGGAGAGTGATCTCCAGACTGCGTGATTCTGTTTGCTACTGGATTTGATCAAGAGTTACTGTGGTGTAGATAAATACAGTTTTTCATTATTATCCTTTCAAAATAGCTGAAAATGTAGCACTCATTTCTCACATGTTTAGCATTCATTATGATTTATTTCACTCCAGGAGAAACAAATAGGAAAAAAAAAAAGGTTCTCTGCGTTCACCAATCTCAATACTACAGAGTTAGCACAGTACGTCTGTAGTGCAACAGAAAAAGACATACGGATGATTTATCCAATTGTAATATTCTTTGTAATATTTTTATGCATTTTGAATGGTCTAATATTTAATTGTGCCCAGAATAGGTATTTTTAGTAAATTGGTCACCATTTGTCTACCCATTGCCATGTTCATCTAGGAAAGATATTTCTGAGCAGTGAATAATTTGTGAGCATAAGATGATACAGTCATATAGGTCCAATTCATTATTCAGACACTTATCCTAGATAAGAGTTCCCAAGTATAAAATTGATAATACTTGCCATTGTAGATTAAACTCATCTTAGGTTTTGACCTACTACCAGCTTTCACGCTGAGTATCCTTTATGTGAAATTAATAGCTCTGGAATATTTATGTGGTTTACAACTTGAGAAACATCTTAGAGCTTGCAAATCTTTGGCAAGATCAGCTGTTTTACAATTAGAGAGGGAGAAGTTAAGGAGGAGGAACTGCATTATTCTAAAATGGAATGCATGTATCACAAGTTCGGGTACCATGGCAACATTGTGCCCAGAGTTACCATTGTCATGTATTCCCCATATGTAACCTTCCCTATAACCTATATCAGTTCTCATGCACTTGATCTTACATGTTCAACTTGCACGGGACACCCATCTCCATTTCCCTGAATCACTGTCTTTATAGTCCAAAGAATCCATGAAAGCTAAATGACTCCTTACGTTCTGTCTTTGCCTGTATAGATCACAACTTAGTTTCATCTGCCATCATACCATCACTACGGAGAGATTTTTTTTAGCTTCCCAGGGAATGGCTCACATTTATTGCCTGTCATGACAAAGCTGAATAATGTTGTGCAATTCAGACACCTTAGCAACTCTGTTTGGTTTGGATTTTTTTAACAGAGAATAGATAACCAGCAAGCTGAATCGTTCAAGTGTTGAAGCGTTTTATTTTACTTTATACCATCCATTTTTCTGTCTTGTAAATTGTTCTCAATTCAGGCCAAAATTAGATCTCTCATCTTAAAGACAATTGAGATTCCCTAGGATAGTTCAGAAGGAATTTTGCCAGCAACTTGATAACCATAAATGCCACAAAAAGCTACCTGCCATTATGTACTTGATGCATCTGATTAATGCCTTGGGGAAATAAATAACTAAATTGTGGCTAAATAACAAAAAACTAATTAATTACTGTTTGTGTTTTCTTGCTAGGACATAAACTCATTTAGAGCTGCCATTACTTGTTGGGTAAATATAGTCTGAGAATAATAAATGTATAAGATTATTCACTGTTCACAGTAAATACATGATTAGTAGTTGTCAAAACGCGTATTCTTGACAACAATAGGCCCTAACAGCTGCTTTGCTGCACTGTGCCAAGCCTTGCTCAGGAACTCCTCAGTTCATGGACCAGTGAAGCAATAGACAATAACAATTCCCTTGCTGCCATTACATTTTGCAGAGTCACTGTGGATGCCAGGTGTCACCGACATGTGAAATACTAATAGTTCTTTGGCAGACTTCTGAAAAATAACTGAGAATCCAACAAACGTAGCAATTGCATGCCGAGGGGGATGTTTCAGTGCAAATCCAAAGTGATTGCAGTGAAAGTAAATAATGTGTAAAACTGGTGTCACTGAGAGGATGTGGAACATTCTTCATTTATCAGGCTTTTTAGTATGTGATTCGGAGCTCTTAGATATCTGTCTTTGTTGTTCTGCATACTCGGTGTGGCTCAGCGTATATCAGTTGATACAAAACTGCAGAATTCAATGGGAAGTATTCAATGAAAAAAATCACAAAAGGGGTAAAACGTGGAGGACACATGAAGAGGCTTTGCTGAACCATTCTGCTCAGTTCTAGGAAGTTACCATTCAAATGGAAGTGTCTACAGATCTTAAAAGCAGTCTCAGGAAGTAGGTTTGGTTGGCTCCTGTAATGCTATGTGAACCATCAAGACTTGAGGTTTCCCCAGCTTTAATTTCTCTAAAGGTTTTCCTGTCTCTTATAAGGGCAGAAGAGCAAGGACAGCTGGTAGTTACAGCCTTCTCATCTAGCACCCTTTCCACAAGCAATAACTTAGTTTGGTAGATAAGGTACTAGAAGGTTATTTTGGACCATGAATTCTGGCTTTGTCACTGGCATCCATCCAGGGACTGCTTTCAGTAGCTATGGATTTTATTGGCTCTCCTGTTATGATGCCTCATAGGAATTAAAGTTTTATGTTCTATAAAACATACCCCTTTCAGGAAAAAAAAAAAAGAAATGCTTTGGAAAGACTGGTATCATTAATTATACTATACTGAGAGAAACTGGGATGCAAAGACTAATCTGCCTTTTCATTTTATGACATTTAATTTTTTCCATAGGACTATTAGAAAGGCGTGAAAACAGTTCAACAGTCTTTACATCCTGTCAGAGAAGGTTTCTGTATTTCCTTTGATAAGGGAGGTAAATTGGAACAAAGGAGAAGCTTCAGTTAATTTAGGGTAGGTATTTTAGGGTTTTGACCTATTAAGTGTGGTTGTGTTTTGAAGATCTGAAGTTTCACCGTTTCTCTTAATTTTTGGTAGTTTACCAAAAATATGAGTATTCTGGATTTTTCATGTCAGGTTGAGTAGTGACGTTGGTTTAGAAAGAGACAGTTGATTTGTTAACACATGGCATATTGTAACATGTTGAAAACCAGGGTGTTTTTTGGTATTGTTTCTTTGGTTGTGTCTCTTTTTTTTGTGTGGTTGGTTTGGTTTGTTTTTTTCACTGCATCTGAAAATTAGGTCGAAATATTTTCTGAATTTTTAATCCAAAGGGTTTAAGCATTTTAAATGATGGTTGGATTGGGGTTCTTTTTTAATCTAAATGCACAAGATTGCTTTGTGCAAACTCCTGTGTTCCAAGATAAACTTCAGCTTGAAGAACTCTTTTGCAGTTGTTACATATCAGATTTTCTGAAAAGAGTTACAAAAGTGGTAGTGTCCAAGACACTATATGGAAGTATTTTTAATACTTTTTTTCAATTTACAAATAATCTTTCCAATCGTAAGCAAATCTCAAGCGTTGCAAGGGCCATGCCATTGCTTCAACAACAGCTTTCTATACACTTTACAGTCAGCTCATGTCAATAACTTAATTTCCTTGCTGTAATTCTAATTACCAGAACGTATTATACATAGTACATGCATAAATTATATGTCAGAGCATTAACAGTTCTTTTCTGAGTTCTAATATTTTAATACGTAATGATTTATCACATCTTCTCCTTTGTTAATTTTCCTTATATCAGATGTGAATGTCACGATTCTTAAAATACTGAGTTGCTTAAAAAGTGCCCTGAGCACAAAACATGCAGTGGCAGCTCCTCATAACTCGCTGCCTTAACCCATAAATGTTAACATCATCTGGCAAAATGAGTTCCTGTTACCTCTTGGGCAATCAACAGAATTTTTTATAGACAAAATATGTTCCAGTGTTAATTAGAGTTCCTTCCCAAAGGACATCAAGGTGACTTATATGCCATTAATGCATATAAGATATATATATATATAAATTTAATTTATTCCTTTCAGTTTGTTATTAGTGCAGTTACTAGAGGAATTAATGATCTTTTAAGTATGAGGCTGACAGAATCAGTACATCTACTAAATGCTTTAAATTGTGTTATTACTCTTAGTAAACACTAATAAAGTCCTCATTACGACAACACAACCACCTCTCCCTAAAACACCTCACAGCAGTGGACTTAGCAGTAAGTTGGTACTTGAGAATTTCTGAAAATGAAAATTCAGTAGGGGGTGGGGGGAAGAAGAAAAACATTTATTTTGCATGTGTTGTGGCCAAGATGGAGATTGAGTGTGCCTGGTGTCAGAATGTGACAATGGGCTGTAAGTATGTAAAGCTAAGATAGTTCACTTTGATTAGTTAGGAGTGTCCAAAGATTTGGAAGTTGAGAGGGGCTGGTCAGTTGTCTGGTGTTGAAACAATCAGATGGTTCCCACGGAATAAGGTGGCTGTAAGGGTCACGAGTAACAACAAGAGAGACACTTCCTCCGGAAAACAGAAGTTCATCTGGTCCTTGCAACATGTCTTAACAAAACTGCTGGTGCTGTGACAAAGCAAAAGCGACACAGGTTGGAGAAACTGCGAGAGAAGAAAGGGAAGAGGTAGTATTATGGTGTCAGTATGTCTAGAAGGGGGAGAGAGAGGACATTGTTTTCAGGGTTGTCTGGCGGGAAAATGTTTTAGGATGCTGTTTCTCAAACTGAGAAGTTTGGGAAAAAAGTCTCAAGAAAAACAAAAAGTAGACCAAGTATGATCGCACAGAACAGGATCAGGAGATAAAAGTGAAATATGGATGTGATATTTTCTTCTCCAAGGCAAGTTATTAACTCCCAATTATCTATTTGGTCACAGTTTAAATATCTGTGTTTTTCCTGTTGAGCTGTCCTTTTCCTCTGCACGTGGACTGCTGGGGCACAGCTATATTAATTAGAGGGCAAGGTATGAAAGTCACTGTGTATTTTCAAGAGACGCAGCGGATGCGAGGAGCAGATCAGAGGTAAAACTGGGACTAGGTTCTTGGTTTCCTTGTGACAGACATTGTGCAGTGCAATGCAGAGATATGTTGGTGCAGACACCAGACTTAATATAGCCTGCTACACCTAGGCTGACTACATGGGTGAAAATCTGAGCACTTACCCTAGAACAGGAAAAGATACTTAATCTCTCTGTGATTCTGTTGTTTCAGAAAGGAAAAGTGCCTTCTATTGTGAGGGTATTCAAAAATTATCTCTTTTTTTGTCCAAAGGAATGTTGCAAATAGCAGGAGGGAAAATACTATAGTCTCTGAAAATTGTGTTTACTGTAGTGATCTGGGACAAATATTGTTTGCATATTGCATTACCATCTAAGAGTAATGGCATATTTACTACACTGATACTAAAAGCAAACACTTTAATATTTGTAGTTATAGTTTCCATTTTTGCTTTTCTTTTTTTCCTGAGGCACTGCAGAAAAAAAGATGGAAATTAAAAAAAAGTATTGCTTTATGAAAAATCGCAAGTGTTGTAAATTACAAGTGTTGCTAGAGTTCCCTTGAATTATTCAGTGTTTTTTTAAGGTTTTATGCTCTGTGTACAGCAGTGTCTATATTTATTTGATCTATTATTTTTATATAGTTGTCTGACACTTCTTTATGAAAAAGAATAAAAGATGTGAAGCTTATCCGTGATGTCAAATTTTTATCATGTCCAAACAGTTTATGGTTCTGCATGTTTCAGATCAAAGAATTGCTAGATTGTTTTTATTTGTTTGGTTTAATCTAACCAAGAGAAGCAGCATTTTTGAGTGCATTTTACATTTACATATGTTTGGCAAATGAGGTGAGAAGTCTAATTGTTGATTTTTTTGTGCAATATTTCTTCTCTTAAAATATTGGGGGGGGGGGGGGGTGGCTTTGGTTTCAGATTTTGGTTTTCCATTGAATAATTATTAGTAAAGTATACATAGGAAATCTTGTTTTGCTAATACATTCACAAGGTAACTAGTGGCTTGTTCCAGGGAAGAACTTGAATATCTTTTCCTCTGTTGAGTTTCACCACGTTTTGGAATCTGCCTTTATTTATGGAAAATGTTTGCATTATCTTGGGATTTAGAATCAGTATCTATTGTATTCTATACATTCAGGTAAGTGTATTCAAGGCTACAGTATCTATTGTATTAAATTACATAAACTTAGATTGTAAATGGAATTGGTTAGAAAATCGGTATGTTTTCTAACAGCAGGAAGGAAGACATTATTGTTTTCATTGGTGTTTATGCTTTTGGGTTTCTTTCTGCAACTATCTCGCCTCTGGTGTAACTTTTGTATGCCTTCATGCATCTTGCTCCTGACTGTATAACAACAGACATACAGCTTTTCATTTGAAAATATACAGATCTCAAATGCTTCCTCAAGGAAAACTCCTGGAGACTATAGTTCTTAGCTTGCCACAGATTAAATAGCCTTTTCCAGTTTATCACATACAGAAACATTTCTAAAATAACTTATTTATAAAGAAAGTGTCTGAGGCTGTTCAGTTAGGGGGAAATATGTCACTTGCTTTTAGGTCCAATAAAGGTGTATTCTTTTGGGAGTGCAAGAGAAGAAATGGCAAAGAGATTGACTATATGCACCTGCAAGAAAAACTGTCAGGAATAAAAGTGTTACACAGTACTTTGCTATCCCTTGTGAGAGACAAAGAACTGTGCTGGAGAAATATTGAGTCCACACTGTTCCTAGCAAACCTGGTATGTGACAGTTTCCCAGCTTCTGTTATAGCCCTGGAAAATATTTTATTGTCTAGTGGTAATGCATGAATTGAATTTTATGTCACATACGCGTTGTTTAGTAAGGAAATATTTATATTTCACATTTCTAGGGACCATCTATGTAACATTTTTTAGTGATTCTAGCTTGGTAGGCAGTTTACGTATATGGAACATTTCCCTCTGTGATCCCCCCATTGTACAGACCATTAGTGCTGCGATACCATTACTTCTCTTACCTCCTTTTTTCAGTTGAACTTCATTGTCTCATGGAAGCAAAGAATTCTTTCTGCATCCTGTCTGCAAGATTTTTTTATATGTCTTTTATATCTAAATTGCCTCTGCATTTAAGCTGTTTAGAAAATCATAGATGTTGACCCAAATCTGCTTCTTTGGTGGAGACAAAGATCATGTGGTTTTGCTCTCTTGCTTGTTTGGGGTTAGAAAATCTGTAGCTTTTCATAAGTGTCGGAATATACAAAATGGATAAAATTTTGACCAGTCAAGAGAATGTTCATCCTAGAAGACTGTAACACTTCTGTGATGTATATTTAAATCTTCAAATGCCATTTCACATATTCTGTACTGATTCTTAAAAATAAAGCATAGGTGTTTATTTAATTAAAAAATTGCAACTTCGACATCATTTGTCTAAATGTTTCTTTGTTTGATTACCCTTCTACAAAATGTTCCAATGGCCAGTTTATAATGAATAAATGAATACTGGTTCATGGGCTCAGTTTCTTTAGACAGTACATGAGACACATTAAATTAAAAAACATAAGGTACATGTCCAAACAGAATGTGTATTTTGAGTCTTTACTGAAAAGTAAGCCAAGTCTATTGGCTATATTTCATTGAGGTCAACTGAAAGAGAGCAAACACTTTCCCCATTTACATCCTGAAGCCACTGACTTTGTAGCAGCTGATTAGAAAAGAGGAAAAAGGTGTCCAAATCTTCCTGGCTGCCATTTGTAGTAGGACAACCTGGGATACTTTGGACAAAGTAGAAATGAAACAGCTATCAAAACTAGTGTTTAAGTTTTTTATGTGCTAGTTAAGTGCAGGAAAGGATCTAACTTGTAAAACTAGCAGATGCTGTACTAAACTTGCATTCAAGTGGATAGTTCCTTTTTTGAGCTCATGTTTGCTGGAGTTCTCATTCAAGTGTGAGCTGTCAAAAGTTTCCGTCTTGTCTTTTCTTTCTGATAAAACTTTGAGAGATGCCATTGCCACCTTTGGGAGTTGGCCGAGCCTACCGGACTAAGGCATATCAAGTCTATCAGCCAGTCTTTGCCTCTTGCTGCTCTAGCTTTGCCTGTTTGCAGAGAGAGAATGGATAGAAATTGTTCCTATCTCATACACAAAAGCACAGGGTACTGCCTGCCCTATACAATCCAGGTCAGAATCTGCCCTTCCTGAATATGATGTGAAATAAAAATAGAAGAGTCTTTGCTGTGCATTTATCTTTGAAAGAGTTTTAACCCTCTGTCTTAGCCTGTACTGTCCTGCAAATAGGATTGGACATCGGTTTTTTTGTCTTTTTGACAATGCTGAATTTGAACTGGAGCCATCTAAAAATAAAATGTGCAGTTTCTATAGAAAGTAAGGGCAATCACAAGCAGAAACCATTCCTCCAGACTCTGTGTAATGAATTAATTCAGATCGATTCCTGGCTTTGTGTATTTTTCTCTTTGAAATTAATGGGATTTACTAATGCAACCTTAAAAAATGTTTCTGAAAATCTCAATCACAGTCTTCTTTCTGGAGATTCCGTTTCTTTCTTTTGGTTGTATTGCTGAGTTCCTGCCCTAATTTCCTCAGAATTCTGTTTCTTTGAATAGCAGAGCAAGTGGTGGGGGTGGCAGGGGACGGTCCCTGGAAGGTGATGGAGTTAAGTTTAATGGAACTGTAAATTAAGTGTATAACCTCTACCCAGAGATGCAAAGAGGGAATATTTGTTGTGCTTTCTCATTTTCCTTACACAGTTCTGGAACTGCTGATTTCTTTGCCTGTAATGACAAAAGAGGGCTCACTATTGAGTGGAGTGGATTACAGAGAGTGGATTTCTGGCAGTAATAGAGCGGCAATTCTAGATTGGCTAGGAAGTTAATTTTGTGAAGAAAATCTCAAAACGACTCTGGCTGCAGGAGTGAAAAGCACAAGAGATATGTCAGTAAAGGCCACAGAACAGGAATCTCCAGACCCTCCTTGTATCAGTACTTGGTTCAGAGCATAGTTTCTACGGTCTAAAGGTATTTCTGTAGGGGAATCTCAATACCAAGACTGTATCAGACCTTGCTAACCTGAAGAGCAGGTAAAGGTACATAAGCTATGTAATACTCAACTCCTACTATGCTGAAATGTTTTGGATTAATTTAGTACTGAGCATTATCAAAACTTGATAGATACTATGTCTGCAGTGGCCCTTTGCAGCATAGTGCATATTTGTACTTTCTGTTAGATTCTTTGCTATAGCTGGATTTGTGGGTTGACTTTGAAGCCTGTTACAACAGTTCTCAGAAATCAGGAAAAGATTTTACATAAATACTTTAACAAATAATAAGTGGATGCAAATATGATAAAGGCACATGTCATAAAAGTTTAGAAATTAGCGCTTTTTTTTTTTTTTAGGAATATGTATTTGCATATATTCAAGTATATATTAATTTAGAATCCTTCTGTGTACAGGCTTCATATTTTCCAAGTATGAATTAATTATTACCTCGTAAGTTTTGCTGAGGAAACTTGTTTATTAAGCCTACAACGAGTGGACCTGTCTGTTTTTATTGTTCGGTTTCATATGTTGACAGTTTTCTTTGTGTGACTGCACAGAGCATTGAAATAGGTTTACCAGAATCTTCACCACATTTCAAAGAGAAAGGGAGCTTAAAATAAACAGAAAATACCTGATGCTCTGTTCACAGAATTACTCTTGGCAGATAGGATGAAAGAAATCCCCAATTTGTAGTCCTCATTTTCTTGGACTGCTATTTCAGGCCAAGCATGCTTCATTCAGGAGAGAGAGTTAGAAATTTTACACAAACCTCCTTGTAAATATTTCTGAACATCTTTTGCCTTTCTTAAGTTACATTCTCTCCTTAGAAAAAATAGATTTCTGCAAAGCTTCCTCTTGTCCAAAAGTGTTAGTCTGAGCCAATCTGTCAGTGGAAATGTCACCACCAGATCAGTGAGACAATGTGTGTCAAAAATTTCAGATGATTCAACTCTAGATCTGGATGTCAGGTATTTACAAGGAATTGTCCATGATCAGGGCACAGAAGGAGAAACCTTAAATGCAAAATATACTTGCTGAATGCATGTGGAAAAAAAACTATCTGGGGGCTTGGTATTATAATCTTACCACTTACTTGCCTAACTATGAGCAGTTCCCACTCCTTTTATACTCCAGCATTAAGAATGAATAAATTGAGTGAAGGATAAATGAAATTTAATTTTTCTTTATTGTGACAAAATATGTAACATTTAATACTGGCGGAAGGGGAGTTGAGCATTAATGTTAGATGCTGCATGCAGTACAGAATGCATATGGGATCATTCAGCACCCTCCCTGTAGAATATCTAAATATATATCAATATCAGAACTCCTTGTTGCTGGTCTCCTCTATATGTTCTGCCACCACGGGCTCCTGAGATTTAGCTTTTCTTTTAAGGCCATTATCTCTACACCTAATCCTTGTGAATAACCTACAAAATAGGATTCCCACTGGTCAATACATTCACATTCTGAATGCAGTAGCTGAACTTACTATTCCTCTTCAGTGTTGAGCCGTAGTACTTGTATTTAGTTTAATAAATTAAGGTACCTTCTTGATCTCCAGAGTGTCATGCCTATAATTTATCTAGCTAGACACACTTTCATAATCCATCAAGATTTGAAGGCAGCTTTTAAAATTAGAACTATTAGAATATCTTAAAAGTTTCCTTTCATACATGCCTTTTCCTGTTGCCTCATTCATTCATTTTTATGTCTCAGAAAATAAATGTTCAACTGATTTGTCTTAGTCTAATCATTCGATATATAAAGGGGGCTTACAGGAAAGACAGGTTTTGCCAGAGCCTGTAGTGACAGGACAAGGGGGCACAGTTTTAAAGTGAGAGAAGGTAAATTTAGATTGGTTATAAGGAAGAAACTTTTTTGGGGGGGTATGGTGAGATGCTGAAACTGGGTGCTGAAAGGAGTTGTGGATGCCCCATTATTGCAAATGTTCAAAGTCAGGTTGGATGGGGCTTTGAGCAACCTGGTCTAGTGAAAGCTGTTCCTGCCCCTTGCAGGGGGATCACAACTAGATCTTTAAGGATACCTTCCAACTCAAACCATTCTGTGATTCTAAATGTGATCCTCTGTTATTAAATTAATTTCATATCTTATTATTATCCCTGTGAAAGAGTACAGGACCTTATTTGTTAGAGCTGTAATCAGCCCTATATGTTTACACTGAAACTGGTTTAATAGAGTGGTGTCTACATTTAGCCCATATCCAGGGCTGTTCTGTCACCCAATGGCCTGTGCCTAGCCAGGAAGGGGGATTGGGAAAAGGAGAGGAGAACCACAGGTTGCAATGAAAATGGATTTTATGGTAACAGCAAAACTAATGTTAATAGTAGCGCCAATATAAAGTATACAAAATGGTCTCAGCCCAGTGAATGTACAGGGGTCACAATACATTGGAAAGCAGATCTCCAGGAGCAGAATGATGAGCAGGCCCTCCAGGAACAACAGCCCTGCAGAGGATGAGGAGCAGCAGGAACCTCCCCCCTTCTCAGCAAGCAGATAGTTTCTCCCTTTGTTGTGAGCATGACCTTGATGGGCTGGGATGCACCTGTAGCCAACTCAGGGCAGCTGCCTTGGCTTTAGTTCCTCCCAGCTGAAGCTTCTGGCTGAGTGGCAGTGGGCTAATGATCTGCAGACCATGGCTGACCTAGGATTCTCTCCCAGCAAAACCAGGACCTGTGGACAGTAAGAACAGGTATGGCAATAAATATTCAGTTCAAAGTTATTAGTGTCAGGATTCAGCACTGCCTCTATCTTTAGAAAGATTAATTATTTGCTATGAATCATCTAAAAGTGTCTTGTAGGAATACGTACAAAACTAGGAAGCTCAGTAGAAGTTTCTAGACTCTGGTGAACTAGTGAGGCTGTGCTGGCAAATTACAATGATCTTTGTTTTCAGGAGAGCTTCATGTTTTGAGAGTGTTAGTGAATCAGTACATTACTTTTGTTTTATTGAATGTTTATCCAATACAACTTGGTTTTTTCTCCTGTAATATATTTTCTCTGTGGTGCCTACAGTTGAGAGGACTCATTTGAAATTACATTTTTGGTTTGATATGCACTTCACCAAAAGCTTCAAAAACAACCCATAAATTTCTATTTGCAGTTTTTTCATACCCAGTTGTTTGATGACATCTGCTTCATCTTTCCTGCTTAAAGTACAGCCAACCTTTTTTCCCTAGGTGAAACCAAACTTTAGTTCCTTCTAAAAACGAAATATTCTCACAAAGAAAGGGAGAGGAGAAAAGGTAAAAACATCATAAAACAGTTGTGGTTTGGTTAGTAAACTAAAAGTAACAAATGCGGCTTCCAGTGCTGCACAAGCAATTGTCTGTATCAACTCCAGTACTAAGTAAGAGGCCAAATTATTACTAGCATTTGCAAAAATGCATTTACCAAACCAGTCACTTCTACCTGCAGTCCTGAAAATGGACTGTTTATTTTAAGCATTTGTGTATTCATGAAATTTCTTGCATATATTTAATTTAAAGCTGTGGTAAAAAGTCTTTTTTGCTTTAATGGAATAATAAGAGCACTTTCCCATGTGTGGTCATGTTCTTAAATGCTTTCCTGAGCTGAGGTTTGTGTTTGAAAGCAGGGTCACTGGGGACTGCTGGAAATGGGGCAGTTTTCATGTATTGTGCATTTTTGCAGGATTGTGGCCTTAGGAATGTGGTTTTCAGTGTATCACGGTCTTTGTTATACATGTGCAATCCCATGCACTTTAAAAGCATTTGGGGTGTAATACACAGAAGTTGGGTTTATTTACTACGGGAGTTTGAACTGTTCTTTGTTGGTATCAGTAATTCCTCACTGCACAGCAATGTGATGCAGCATTGCCATATCAGCTTAATGACCTTCAAGAAATCTTAATCACAAGGACAGATTCCAGTAAAAGTTCTTCAAAACCTAGTGGTCTAGACATGCAGACATAATCAGCTGATTTAAAGCAGGCAGATTTGTAGCACTGTGTGTCAGCCAAAATCGATAGAAATATTACTAATCTGAGAACAGATTATTAAGTGATGATCAAAATAAACCTCTCTGTTAAGATTCTCTTGAAACTAGGTGTCATGTGCCAGTCTTAAGCAACAGCCAGTGAAATTTTACACAGTATTTTAGAACCAGATTTCCTTAGGGCAAACTCAGAGAAAAATGTTGCTTGTCTTTTGTGAATCCAGCCTTACACACAACTCAAGTATTTGGCCTCTCTTTTTTTCATATTAGCTTTGTTTTGGAGTTTACACTCAAGTCTGAAAAGCACTCACTGTGTTATTTGTTCTTATTTGTAATTGTGCCTTTCAATTTAGATGGAACTAGATGATCATTAAGGTCCCTTCCAACCCTGACAATTCTATGATTCTATGCTTTACAGAGATGAAAAGGTCATCTATTTATTTAGTTATTTGGTAAATGAATGAATTCTGACTTCCTGACAAGGGAGATGAGGGACAGTGCAATAGGTCTGCATTGTTTACACAGTCATCTACCCGAGACATCTCCATGTCTTTCCTGTTTTGCTATCTCCGAGTCAGGAGATGTGCCTACAATCATCATGACTGTTCTTACTTGTGACCTATTTGCTTTCTAATTTGCTGTAATTTCACTTGGCACACGCATTTGTTGACGTAAGAACATAAAATAAGCTTGTTCAAAATTTTCTTAATGGACTTCCAACCCAGATGCAATTCAGTATTTGAAGAAGTCTGAAACTTAGATTTGCTTGATGAAAATTACTGCTTTTGATCATAAGGCAGGGAGGCATAATTTTGGCATTTTCATAAGAAGCCAAATTCTGCTTGAATGTGTGAAAATAATTGCTCTGATTAGTGTCACTGTGAAAATATGTTCTGATTAATTTCTTTGTGAAAATAAAGGGAAGCTCATGATTTTGGTAATTCTAGGATTCGTCTGACCTTGAGTTTAGTTTAGAGCAATGTAATTTCACCTGGATAAGGAGCAGGAAATATTTTCTCACAAGTCTTGCTGAGTGAAAATGCTTTTTTTTCTTGTGACCTCTTTCACAGAACCTTTACTTTAGAGAAGCATAACTATTAACTGCAATTTTGTCTCTTCCAGACAGATATCTTGAAGCTATGACAAGATACTGTTTTCTTAGGAAACTCACATCTGAGTAGCTGGTTTATATTTGTTTGTGTTCATATAAGCAGCAGAAAACTTTTTTTTTTTTAACCTACAATTGCACAGAAGTATTCTTTCTGCGCTCATTTGTATGCTAATATGCAAGAATGTAGAAAAGAGTTAGGATAAAAAGCTTTGTGTTTGAAAGCAAAGTCCATAATCAGTTGTCTGAGGATGGAATTAAAAAAAACAAAAAAAAAAAAAAAAAGGTTTCGTCTGTAATAGTTTAATCATACTACCAGTATCTGTAGTTTACCCTTCCTAATTTGTAGTTACAATGTGTAATGTCTGCAATTCCTATAATTTCTCATTATTGTAATAAGAATGGAGCTATTCAAATGGTATTTTGTGTAAGTCTATCAGTGTAGTCAGAGGACTACCTAACATCCCTGACTCACATTTCTTGGCTGTGAAGTTCCTTTACTAACCAGAAAATGGAAAGTCTTCTGATTAGTTTCATAGTAGGAATTAACAATGCAGCCATACGTATGTAAATTTTACAGATTCAGAACAATCTCATGAAGTAAAACAAATACATTTTGTAAGAAAGCTGTAGTAGAAAGATTGGTGTATCTCTTGTCCCTTGTTGATTGCTAATAGAAGGCTTTTATGTTCTGAATTCCCATCTCCAAGCTATTATTTTGAGGGTTCCTAGGTGAAATACACTCCAGGTATTTTTCCTTTAAGAAAGCAACTTACAAGAAACACATTTATTCTTTGCCTTGCTTATAAGTTTCAAGCCCATCAAAAAATCCCCTTTTATCTGACTTCAGATTGTGTTGGTTGTCAGTCTCTGCAGTGGTTTAGATAGCATTCTTGCTTGTCAACTTTATTCAAAGAGTAATCTGAAAGAGCATAAAGGCATTCCAAACATTTCAAGAACTATACAATGGTAAGACATGTCTACTGTGAAACTCGAGATGGGAATTTAATAACTTTTACTGGTATGCAAAATGAGGTCAGTCTGTATCCCAAATCTCTAACCATTTCCAAATGACTTACAAGGCTCTTAATGCACTCTGGGTATCTGCAGGCAGTTCATCTATAGAAGGAGAATTCTTGTGGAGTATGTGGGAACGAGGAGTGGGTTTCAAGTAGGCCACATCCTGCCAAAAGGTTACACTTGGTTTAAAATAACCCGATGTCTTTATGGAATCCTTTAAAGACAACACTCTATGAAACTGAAGAATATGTAGGAAATGTCACCATTTCTTGAAATAAAGTTACCAGACTATTGAAAACAGTCTCTTTGCATATTGGTAATTATAAGGAAATATAATGACTTGTAATAATATGAACTTTCCCCTACAAAGCATATTTTTGGCTTTTGAATGTTTGATAGGTGTTGAGAATGCCAAGCTGTCATTTTTCTGGACAGCACTGTGACCCTCGGCCATGCCTGTGTTCTAGGAAAGGAAAAAATACTGGAGAAGTCACTGCACACTTTTCCCCTTCTGCCTCTCTTACCAATTTTAACAGTAATGTGGAATATACAAGTGCTCAAAAATAGTAAATATATCACCACTGAACATCATGTGCAGAGGGGCTTTCCAACTGTTCCCAAATATCAGCACTTTTGCCTTTTTCTTCTGTTAGCTGTCATTGTGTATGGTGGATCTCCAAACTTCTCTTCTTGCAACATATTGCAAGAGGATGGTTTTGCCCAAAGCAAAAGCGCAAAGATCTTCAAAAGGAACAATATGCTGCACTTATATATGCTGTATGATAACAGAATGGAAATGTTGTCTGTAAGAGAATGTAATATCTAATAGCTAATGCTGCAGCAGAGAATCAATTCCTAAAGCAGTGTCAATGGACTGTGTGTATCTCCCAAGACACAGGCACCGGCTTACCCAATGGGAGGTATTTCTTTGCTGGAGAGGTCTGAAGAATATGCCATTCTTTCCCACCTCTTGCAAAAATATAGTATCATGGAGGTGATTTGTCTCTCTGATGGTGAATATATATTTTGTCCTTATTTGGTAATTTTCCTAGTTTTGTCAGGCTCTGCTTAAAAGAGATAATTTTACATGATATAACAAAAGCAGAAACCTGACTTAACACAAGTATACAGCGTTAAAAAAAAAGGTAATTTAGCCATCATTCCCTCTAAAGTTTGAGTATCTCTGAAAGCAGGGTGTAATGACTGTGGAATAGTTTTCTCCTTGGAGCCTTTTCAAAATGGTAACTCATTACTCTTTATCAGACTCCAGAAGTAAAGTGGTAGTTTGACGTTATTGTTGTTACAGAAACGTAGGCAGATGGGTTAAGGGAGTTCTCCAGTGAAGATGGCATGAAACCTGACACTAGAATCCATAAATAAAGCAGTTGATCTACTGGTTTAGAACTAAGTATTCAGGCAGCTGTACCACTCTACCTTAGCATGTAGGTGTATTGCTTTATCTGTGGATACTTAATGAATGCAGAGAGAAGTACAAACAAATACAACTGACCAAAGATACAGGAATCCTTTTCTTAGCCTCATGCATTCATGTTCTGAAGAATTAATAATAAATGTATGAATTGGCTGAAGTCTAAAAAGGAATATATTTCTTTTCCATCCTAACATGATATGTTTATATAAGGAATATTTTTTCACATCATTCTCTGTGCTCTCCAGATGCCCAGATAACTCTCAGCTACTAGTGATGTTTTTCAAAGGCGTCTGAGGAGTCTCGAATGCTTCTGGGTGTGGATAGCTTAAATGCAGCTTCTGAACCATGCATTATGGAAACATATATATTCATGTAAATTAACTTTTTCTGCTGTCCCAATGACAGATTCATTTGTACTGTGGTTGAGAAGAATTTTGTTTGCATGCACAAAGAACAGACAGGTCACCCTGTGGTTACGTAAATGAAATTTGCTACTACCGTAGAGTTTGTTGCTGCTCTTCTTGCCCTGTTTAATGTCAGAGAATTGGAATATGCAGGATCCTCAACAGAATTATGGTTTCAGAAGTTATTATGAAAGTGTCACAAAAGTAGAATTTTACTCTATCAACTTAATCAAGAGAATATAGTTTTCAGCATTACTTTGGACTGAAAGAATTACTGGAGTGTCTAGCAATATAGACAATTTTTATAGCACCATTTCAAAATTGTGACTATAGTTAGTGGCAGAGAAACCCAGTAGCAGTTACATTGTAGTAGTACAAGATAATACCACAGAACTTGTTTTGATTTTTATAACAGTTGCCCATTAACTTTCATTGTAGAGTAAGAGCTTCTCTTACATTTAAATTTCAAGACAAAAGCTAACATAAATACAAATTTATAAAAGCCTCCTTTCCCATCAGGTTCATCTTACCACATTGTCAGTAGCGTTTATTTTTTTAACTGGGACAAGTATCTTTTTACTGCAATGAGTTTCTTGATTGGAAATTAAGGAAGTTTCAACTTAGAGCTGTGAAATACAGAAGCAGTGATTTAACAGAAGAGGGATTCATGTGTTTGTGGAATATGAGTGGTTCACTGCATGCAGAAGTTGTGCTTCTTGCCATGTAAGTGAACTGAGAAGACTGGTATTAACATTTTACAAGGGAATTTGATTGTTCTCTGGGGACCATGGAGTGTAATTTCATATTGGATGCTCCCTTGAAGGTTTCACAGCCTTTCTAAAGCAGAAGGAAACGAGCGTGTTGCTGTTTGTTTGCTCTATCACTTCCCTATTTATTTTTACACCAAAAATTCCAAAAAGAAGGAGCTACCTGTCAGTCATTTGAAAGCTTTATTAAAAAAATGAATCAGTTCTAACTAGAAGCAAATACGGGTAAAATGCAGATGTGTTTGAGGGGAGAAGTAGAATTTACTAGTCCAAGTAGAAAGTGACTGAAACAATATGGATTAATGTAATGATACTGGTTTGGGGCAAACCTGATCAAAGTAAGTGAGGACAAAATAGCTCAACTACATGTTTAAATGCATTTGGAAATTTTGGCATGACTTCTCCTTTAAGCAAGGTAGAGTGGACAGATAGAACTGATTAAATTTTAAATATTTATATGTACGTGTTGTTCGTGTTTGCTTTATGCCATTGGAATTATTCTTGATTTACATTGGGATGAGACTGGACTAGGCTGATATTTTAAAATAGGCTCATACACACTTTTTTTAATTCTGAAGTGGATCTCTAAATAAATGATGGCCAGATTAAAAAAAGTTGAACCTGGCATCATAAAGGATAAAGGAAATTAAAAGCCTTTAGTAGCGTCTCTTGAAGTCAACTACAAAACTTCCTATCATTTCATCACTGCATGTGTAATCAGTGGTTGAATTTTTAAAGAATTCTAATCCTTTGGTTTTGTCAGTTAATTTAGAAATTCCAGTCTGTTTAGAAACTGCTCTATGGAAGAGTGCATCTGGTTGTAATGTTGCCGTGTGCTATAGTCCCCTTCCATGGCCTGGCATGGCTCAGCTGTGTGGAGAAGGGCTTCTGGGCCAGCCTTTCTGTGGGGTGGTTGGAGCTGGAGCAGTGGAGTGTAGGTTCAGCTTTGGAGCTGAGAACTAGACGAAGGCACAGTGACAGCTTGTCCTGATTTTCAGAGACTAGAAAGAAACAGATGAAAAGAAAGCAGAAGGGTTCTGGAATCTTCCTTTCTGTGTTTTTGTCTTTTGGTTTGGTTTTTATTATTTTTAAGATGAGTTTATTCTCTGCCAAAAAAATAAGCGATCACTATGTGAAACATTATTCCTCAAAAAGTGGTCGTAATATTCAACTCAGTTGCTTTATACCATGGGCGCTCAGTAAAGTACAGTACATTTATGGTTCCATCTGGAAAGAATCTGCAGTAATGAACTCGTGTTGTTGTTTTGCCAATTTAACACTTCATGAAATACTGAAGTGCCTCTTGCGTGTTCAGAAAGGATTTCTGTTAGCGATTTTGTGAGAAGCAATTCAAATTGAATACAGTAATTTTGAACTGTTTGTTTAATAATATGAAGAGCAATAATAACAATCATAAAATGATTCTGTGCTTATATATTAACATGGAAAGAATAGACTTGATGTAAGAATCACTGAGTGCCTTCGTCCCTTAGTGTGTGACCTCTGGCTCCAGCAGAGCCACCAAGCTGATTTGCACCTCTGAATGATCTGGCTCTTTAGATCTCCACAGATTCAGGCTATTCATATCAGCTGTTCGTTTTCTGTGTACTGTTTTCCAGAGCTGAATAAATATCAGTTGAAAAATGAGCTGGTGGATATTCAATTGAATTCTAAACTGAATTCACATCAGCCAGGCTAGTGGCCTTTCATTTGACTTTCAATTTGCTCTGAAAAGTAAGTTTTACTTACACGAATGCGGATAAAAAGTGAATGCTAAACTGACTTGAGTACTTGCCAAAAGTAGGCGATTTTACTCTTAAGTGGAGCTGACGTAGATCAGGGTAGCAGCTCAAGAATCAATGCAATAAAAAAATGAGAAGCAACTCAAACTAAGTAGCTATTAATATATCACAAAGACATAGCATATTTTATGAGATGATGTGCTCGGTGCCACTCCAGGAACATGTTTCTCCAAAATTACTAATATTTGCTATTTGTCTGGGATCTAAATGCACCATTTACACTATGACTGTACAAGTACTGACACTACTGCAAGTATTTAACAGTGTTTTAGTAAATTACGGAAGGGTAAGTTTAAAACTGAGCTTTTTTTGAAGGAGAAAAACCGAACTCATTGCACCTTGCCGTTTGTTGGAGCTTTTTGGTTAAGGACTATATAAATGACCAGAATTACTTCATGTGGCTTCCTGAAGTTCTTTTCATTCTGAGGAATGCTGTTTTGTAATACTAAAATTTCCCAGGTTTGTTTTAATAGACAATAGTTTTGTTTAGACAACATAGCCTTACATGTACATACATTCTGTCCCTTCTGTGTGTTCTGGCTTATGACATAAGCTGTCTTCTAGTTTCATAAGGTTAAGATTCTTTATGTTCATTATAGTATTTTTTTATCTTACAACTGAAATCCCAAGGCATGCTCAGGCCACCAACCTTGGGTTTAAAGCCAAGGGACAGTTTCCGTTCAAGGCCCACAGCATAGAAATGTGTTCCTTTTTTCACTTTTGATTTGTCAAGGTTGTTTGATTTCCCAAACACACTTTCTACAGAGAAGTAAAGAGTGAATAGAAGTAACATTTGTTTTATTTCTTGTTTCACTTGTTTTCTTTCGGCAATTTCCTGAGAGATTGAATAGCTAAGAACATTTTTAATATCAGATATATTTAAGTGAATTTCTTGTAAAGTAGTTACCTATGCAATATGTGTATCTGCAGAAAGGTGTGTAGATATGGTTTAGGTTACTAGTTAGTTACTTAGTTTGAGATGATAGTCACAGAAGAAAACACAAGTTATGTGGATGATTACTTTGTATATTCCATGAAGACTTAAGAACATACTGTATTGTTCTTTCAGGCATGAACTGTCTTTTTCTACATGTGATTTCAGATTCCATGACAGCTATTGCTATTGCTCATCACAGGAGTTCTGAAGTGCTGCTGAATTAATAATAAATAGAGGTGGTGATAATGATGATAATGATAGTAAGGCTAGAGCGATTTAAAGCAAAATCTAAGACTTTTCAAGTTGTCAGGGTCTCTTGGAACAATTTTTGGACAATGTTTTTCATGGGGACTCAGGACCACAGTGCTTTACCATGTTACTCAGCCAGTTGAACAGGAAATGTCTACGATGATGAGGTAGGAATAGAGATGTAAATGCAGCAGGTAACCCTGGCAAGTATCTGACAGCACTGGAACTCTGTTTGCAGTCCCAGATTGGCACCATCTGGATTGCACCATTTGTAATGGGATCATATGTGTACATGCAATTAGTTTATGTCAGTAGCTGTGGGGATTGGATGAAATTAAGGAGCAGTAAATGCTGCTTTGAAACCAGCTTGATTTTGTAAACTCAACTTGAAAGCCACTATAATTGTGGCAGTTAGCCTGGGATTGCTGGACTTAGAGGCAAAAGTAGGACTCTTATAACACATCACCCCCTCTTCTCCTGGAGCTGAAGATCTTCTTAAAAGCAAGATGATTTGAGGGAGGTGTTTCTGTAAAACTGGAGGAGTATGGAGCACAGAATCAGAGGCTGAATATAGATTGGTATCAAGGAGGACTGGTGAAAATGATGACCAGTGAGGCTTATTGTAACAAAAGAGAAGACAAAGGCCAGAAAGGGTGGAATTCTTCAGAAGCGATTCCTTTATTGGTGTGAGAATTCCTGGCAGAGATCTGTGTAGTAAGAGGAATGTTTAATGTCTGCTTGTTTATCTTCAATGAATTAGCCTAAAATCCACCATGTAGATTAATGATGTTTTGGGTTGTTTTTTTATTATATTGACAATTACTCAATGACTGTTTTCATGTAATAAAAATCAGTCTGGAGTAAACTCTGAGGCTGAGTCACTCTTCCCAAGGGATAACAGGTGAAATTCTGAGATGATGTCAGCAGTGAATCAACTGATGTTGACATTGAATCTCTTGGAGTGTAGAAATGACTCACAATGCACATCCAAATTGAAATCTCCTATGAATTTGTTCTACTTAACACTGGGGCTGAAAGCACTGGTTTCTGTGTGCTTTCCAATCTGTCAAAAACTCTACATCTTTATTATCCATATTCGACTTATTTTTTTAATGGAAAATGTAAGGAAAAAAATATTGCTCTTTCTTGCAGGTAAGATTCCCTTAGTGAATAAGCCCTCAGTAATTCCACTTTTGGACTCTCAGAGAAACAATATATCTGATGTAACAATAGTCTAAAAAGATTTGCTTTTGGGATCCAGGAAGTGAACACACATCTATGTGCATGCACATATATATAACGCAAAGCAATTTTCAAAGGAATTATTGATAACAAATATAAGAAAATCTTTGGAGACCCACAGACTTTGTAGATACTGATATTCTCAAAAGTCTAAGGACTTAAAAAGTAAGTGGTGAGCTTTCTGTGTCACAGTTAAAAAGCTTCTACACTGGTGGGTCTGATACTCAGAGAAGTTTGTGTATATAAGACAATTGTAAGAAAGAATATTTCTGAGTAACAGGTTTTGGTTTTCTGCACTGCATACCTGATAAAGTTGTGTATCTATTTAAGTGTTAAACGTTTCTATTCGTAAAGTGTACCTTGAAAGGCTTTTCAAATCATTTCCTTTAAGTTCTTCAGAGACAGTGAACTAGGAGAAGTAAAAAGAAGCTCACATTAAAAAGAAAAAAAGGTTACACATAACAAATGCACATAACATTATAGTGGACTCTTTCCTGGATAGTATCAGTAGTGATGAATATCTGGGGTTAGATAGGAGGCTTTTTGAAGGAGGTAGTTACCTCTGAAGTTCATTGTTATGTAAGGCTTTACTTCTGCTAATGATTTTGTTTCTTTTACAATTAATTTACTTCAGTGTTATGAATTTAAACTGGGGAAAAAAACAAACCAGAGGGACAAGTACTGTAGCTATAGCAGCATGAGTAGATTAATGCTCTGCACAAGATCATCCAGTCGTTGAATTAAACAAAAAACCTTATATGTGCATTGCATAGAACTCTGATTTGGCTTTAAGGTGTAAATTTTTTTTTATCCATTACTGAAATGATTTATTTTTTTTTGTGCTTTCTTCCAATGTAAGAACTTTATTTCCAAAGATGGTGTGCAAGATTGATAAATTATATTGCACTGTGTACAAGTAAAAGTACAGACATACAGTACAAAACAATGCTGATTTCCTTACCCTGGCACATCTCACTGAACCCAGCCATGGCAAATTACCTTCCCAAGCCCCTATAAACACTGAGTCCTGCTGCAATATCCCCCTCTTTACATCCTTTGCAAAGGTGAGAATGGAGAGGGCCAGGGCAGGGGTGTGCCACAGTGATTTATAGGAAAGCAAAGGTAACAGCAGATGGTACTTTCCAGAGTGCTGTGGGTCCGTTCAGTGTAGTCAGATTTCATTTTTGTGAAAACTTGTCTGTGGGCATAGAGGAAAAGAAATGGGGTCTGGGTCTTGGCCCAGTATGGGAATGGGGATACAAATGCAACTTTGCAGAGAATCCTGCTCTTTCAGGTGGCCTTACACACATTGGCTGGATCTTAAAATCCTTTCTTCTGCTCAGTGTCATTTAACATCTCTCTTTATCTTAATTTCCCTTTCCCCCCTGTGTCCTCTCAGCCTCATATGACAAATTTAATTTTCTATACAGTAGCCTAATTTCCTCCTATCTCAACTCACAAATTTAAGTGAATCATGTCATCTGTATAAACCCAGTGTTGGCTCTGCTGTGGCTGCTGTTCCCTTTTGACAGAGCGTCAATCCTTTCTCTTTAGGTTGCAAATATATTAGGTACAATTCATCTACATGATCACAGTGGCTACTCTTTCAGCATTGCCATAATAACCATGTGAATAATAATCCAAGAAAACAGGTAAATCATGCCCCACAGTCATAACAAATATATTTTGCTTACAAGTTACATTAGAAAAAGGAGATAAATAGGTATAAATGACTTTGTGTGTGACTGTGGTCATGTATGCATTCACATTGCAGCATTAAAATACGTCTCTAATGTACATACATCTGTGTACAAATCAATACAGGCACCATATTCCCATTATATACGTTTTCTTTTGAAAGGAAAGCTAATCATATTGTGGTGTGCAATCAAAACCCTGTACTCTCAAAATACATTTAGAAGAAACATATCCTTAGTAGGTTCACAATTTACAACTGTATTTAAATAATAAGAGTGCTGAAGTTTTGGTTGTTTCTGAAGCAGGTAGATTCACCTTTCTGAAAAGAGAAGAAAACTGAAGAGAGAAGGAATTCATATGCATTGCATATCCATATATATATATGCATACATGTTTTTATAGATATATGTATATCAGCTTGAATAAAAAAAGAGGGTTTTTTTTTTAACAAGGTCTGGGAACCCTTTTTATTCACTGGATAAAAAGACATATACAAAAAACATAAAAGCTGTAAGTTTTAGGCTCCTGGATGTGTCAAAATATAACTCCCTCTCTCCTGCCATTTTTGAAGCTGGTAACCCAGTACATCAGATAGCTTCGTGTTTGGTTATTCTTTGTTAAGAATAATGCATTGTCGGTGTATCACCTGAGCTACATCTACAGTGTGAGAATGAGGAGCTATCCTGGGTACACTAGCTCTGTTACCTCCGGAGGGAGAAATCTGTGCTTTTACTCTCTTAACTCTCATGACTTTTAATACTGAATATAGTTATTTTGAAATTACAGTAGTTTACTTGAAATCAAATTACAGTACTTTGTGTGTTCAAAAAGTGTTTGTGATAAAAGTAATAAAATAATACAAGCCTCACTAAAATCCTATTATTTCCAGAATTATTTTGCTATGATTTTGCTGTAATGATCTCATTCATTTTTACAAGATATGCAGAGCTCAGAGCACATACAGCACTCTATATTTTTACTGCTGTCATAATGAAAAATTATATTTACTGGGAAAAGTGGCATTTTTTGCCTTTCGACAAATTCATGGAACACTTTTTTACTTGCAAATATTTGCAAAGTAAGAATTGATACCTTTGCCCAGATCTGCCTTGTGAGGTGCCATGACACTTTGAAGTTCTTTGATCATTTTATTTAGTTTGTCACACTCCAGGCTGTTTAAATATACTTGAGCATGTTGATAGACTTATAAAAATGGCTGGCGGGGCTGTCTGTGGAGTAGAATTCATTACTCTGGGATTGGATGTAATAGTTAGAACAAAAGATTGGAAGTTAATAACAGGCACGTGCAAGTTTTACAACAACCTAAAACCAGGTGACACTCCAGTCAAACCTGAATATGTAGCTGTCTTTAATGTCCTTAAACAAAGTGCAATGTAAATTGCCTGGAACCTGAAGTCAGGTGATGTCTCATACTGTCACTGCTACACTATTCATTTCATAATGCACATAAAATTCTTCATGCTGATGAAAAGATTTCTGCAGTGATTTCTGCGGAGCTCTTGAGAGTAAACGAGGACAGAATAAAGCAAGCTGTTGACAGTGAGCCTACCAGCATCAACACTTGCTAGCATAAAGATGGAATCTTTTTAGAAGATTTCCATGTGGCAGGTGAGACCTGAAGAAAGACAGCCTTTGGCAAAAGGGATCCTGCTGGAATCCGCTGTGGAATATGAATGAAACACCTCTGTGTTACTGACAAACCTAACTGGTTGGTGTGGCAGACTGTGAGTGAAAATTGTGCCTTGGCCTTGCCAAATGTGAAGTCTTCAGATGTGTGACTGTGTAATTTTCAAATGTTCTCACATTAGAAGAATTACATTTTCTCCACAGAAGTGCTATAACTACTATAATACGGTGTTTTGTAGTAGTTGGCCAATTTTGTCAGGTTGGGTATATAAATAGGGAAAGTACTTGCTTAAGGAGGTGCCAGCGGTGCTTTCTTAAACTTTTATTTAGCAGTGTTTAAAAGGGGAGTAGTTAACCAGACAGATTACTTAGATGTAGTTCACATACTTCATGGAAGAGCTCAGAGTCATGAGCTCAAAACTTTAAAATTAACTACCAGGCAGTTAAAAATATGTACCTAGCACAGTATTTCATATTTAATAGAAATTCATCAGAAACCCATCAGTCAAAACAGACTTGTACAGAAGGAGAAGTATTATTCTGTCACTTTCTAGTTCTTTCTTAGGCTCAGCGGTACCAATTGCATAACAGGAATAGCTGCTGAGACTCTTGCGTTTCATGTAACTAAGCTGGTTTATACCCCCTGAGAATCTGGGCCATACTCATTAGTGGAATTTGTTTTGCTTTGTTTTACCTCTGGTTATAGTGTGATGTACAGAACTTGAACAATTAGCCGAGAGGAGTTAGGCTATGTGAAACGTCTCTTCACTTGAGGAAAATGATGTTTTTGTTGTCGCCACCATAAATTTAGTTCACGTTTCATTTTCCTTTTGGCGTGTACAAAAGGCACCTTTTTCTTTTCCATAACAGAAATTGCTTTCTATTGTAGTAAATGCCTGACTTTGGATGCTTCCTGCAAAGCTAAAGGATTCCTTCTGCAGGGAAAATGTCTCCTCTGAAAATGATTGCTAGGTCTAATTTATAAAAATGTGTCAACATGACTAATTGTAAGATAAGTGCTGAAGCTTATTACATGCAGCATAATGCTGAATATTTTCACTGAACGCCGCAACATATTTCAGCTGTGGCAGTAACATCTCAAACCCTTTCTCACAGCAGGTCGGGAAAATAAATGTGATGCTCCTTCAGAATAAGTGGCATAAATGGTTTCTACAGCAGATGACAACTGGCAAATTGATGTTTATTCTCTTTAAGGACTGAGTCAGGTTTTAAATATATATTTCACAGTGGTCATAGTTGTTGTTAGAAGTCTTTTCCATTTGCTTGCAATTTTGCTAGCACCTTTCTGTAATGCTTCCTACTTTGTTTTCTGTGTGTTTATTAGCATCTTAGGACAAAAGACAACACAATTCTGCAGGGAGAATTGAGATGCCGCTGTTTCTACTGTGCTGGCATTGCAGTTAAACTACTAAGGAATACATATTCCCCCAGAGATTTATTTCCCAGGGAAATTGTCTTAATTCAGCATAAGTTAAGAAGAAAGAGAAAATGAGTTGAAAAAAGGAAACACCCTCCCACCCCCCAAAGAAAAGTTTAATCTTCCTGTTACTTTAGAAATAAACCTTAAGAGAAACAATTACACAGTGTAATGGAAGACGTCACCAGGTATCAAAGACTTGGTAGAACTGACTTCAGTCTTGCCTCTTAACACTTGCAGTTTATTATAGAGTGCCCCAGTACCTTCAGCACTCGTTGACTTCGTAGAATTTGAAGTTTTCACAAGATGTCTAAGAATATCACTCTTCTTTTGGGTTTTGCATAGATTTTTCCATAGGTTGTAAGTTAAGAATCTAAAAATATGACAAGTCATTTTCTCAAATCTTCTTTTCTTTACTTTCTGTATTATTATTTTTTTTTCTTTTAGTAGTATCTAAAATATTTCAAATCAAGTTAACATTCAGTGCCTTGCCTTATGCATCATTTTTTCCTAACCATTCTATTTTCTTTATAGCCTTTCAAATGAGACCTGTCACTCGTTTCACCCTTGTTGCTCTATGAACAAGATCATCTTGCGTTACAGAGATCAATGCTCTTTGCATAGTCAGTTTTACTGCACACTTAGCAGTCTCTAAACCTGTGTGACCTTACCAGTAGCTGTGAGGCTGAAAGTGTATTGTAAAATTATGGAGAAAAGGAAGTCCAAACAACTATTCCTGTGGTCTGTACATGATGGCAGGTGATAGTCTGTCAGATACAAACACACAGGAGCACAAAAGCAAACGAGGGAAGTTGTGGTAGATCAAGGAAAGTGATTGAGCATTGGCATATTATTGTACATGGAAGTTCAGAGAGAAATTTTGCAACAGCACCATTTTTGAACAAATCTTGTTCTTGCTAAAGATAATACTCCTTAGAATCCAAAATATTTCACAGTAATACCTTCTCTTTTCAGCTAAGAGTCCCCTGTGTCTTTATTTTCTGTTTATTCTCTAAGACGCTCTAGGAGCTTTATCCAAACTATAGTCCTATAAATTATTTTCACTTCTGTAATGGAACTAGTATGACATTTATACATCAGGGCTATTAAAATACAGCTCAGATTAACTCTCTGAATTTGTCAAAAGTGAGCCTTTTTGGAGGCTTGAAAACTCCTATGGACTTTTCAAAATCTGTCACCAAAAGTACTCTAAAAGAAATTCAGCTTCTCAAAAAGTTCTTGTATTTTGTTTCTCTTAAGAAGCTATTGATAAAGAGCACCATACAGTTACTTGTCTGCTGTAATATTTCATCTGCAGGGATGATCAGGGAATATAAAATCTCAATAAATTCTCCAGTATCTTGTGGAATTGAGCTCTAACGCTTTGCTTTGCCACCTGGATGGTTTGATAAAGTCCCAGGTTGGCATTTCTTTGCCTCATCAGCTTTCCATCTGCTTCTTTCTCTCATCTGAAAAACATCCCATTTCATACCCATGTCTTCTCCTTGTAATTGCGGTTGCTTTTTGGTTTAACCTTTTAAATTCTATTTGATTCAAGTATTACGTAAAGAAAAAATTCCTACCTGTGTTTTGACTGCAGAGCACAGCATGATTCACTGAGTAGTGGCTTTCTGTAATTCCTTCCAGGCAGAACAGTTTATTACAGAATAGAAGTAATGTATAAACTGAGAATATTTGCTGTGGATAAGTTTTCAAAACTGTCTGCTTAGCTGAACAGTATTAGGCTGGAAATCAGGCTGGTAATGTCACGAGAACTGAGTTTCTCCTTAATTTCTCAGTATTGATTTCTCAGGTTGATTTGGGATGGATTAAGATACCAGAAAACCAAAATAATACATGTTGAACTCCAGATTTTAAAGGGTGAAACCCAACAAAGAATCCTGGCATACCTTCATATAAATAGAAAAAAGGTTTGATAGCAGTAAGGTAAACTAGGATCTCAGTTGTCTGCGTGCCTGAACTACTAAGAATGTTCTTCCCAAGTCACAAGGCACTTTTGTACAGGTTCCACATGCACAGAATGCAGTCTTCAGACTGGTACATCTTTAGCTCCAGTCTGTATTGCTTGAAACTTCTCTGCTAGTAGACAGGTTTGAAATCTCACTTAGGTGTGAGATGATATCACAGGGACGGTGCTGCACCTAGAAAAATTCCCAGAAAACCAGCTTTCATTCTGGGAATGGAATACCTCGAATCTGTCTTCTTTACAGTGATCTGTGAATCCTGAGATGAGAAAATGTGCTCCAAATAGAGTTAACATTGTAATTTCTTAAGTATCAAAATTTGAAGTGTTGAACCACTAATCTGGAGTCCTCTATGAATTGTTTCTTTGCTCTAAGAAAACCCTACCTTTATAATAAGGAACTCTATGTTAGGGATGCATTAACTACAAAGAAGAAAATACTCCTCTATGTCACTCTACAAATGATTACAGGTACATCCGTGCTGGCCATCGTTTTAGAATCACAGCAAGACTAAAGGGTTTAAATTAGTCCTGTCATCCCTGGTCCTTCAGGACCCAAAGACTATGATGTAATACTAAAAGAAGGATGTTCTTTAGCAGGTGCATGATTTTCCTTAGTCAGTGGACCATTGACTTTCTCTCCATAAATTCCATTTTTCTTCAGAGATCTCTAAGGCCCCAAACACATTAAAGGTCTCAGTAGAGAACACCCCAATGTCTAGGAAATTTAAGAATAACAAGTCCCCTGATAAAAGCAATTAAGCTGCAAGGATTTGCAGACAGTTCATGTGGATGCCTTTTCCTTGTTTCAGAAAGCACTCAGGCAGCAAAGTTAAAACGAAAGGAAAATAAGAAGCAGGTTTGCTCTAAACATCTCGCACCATATAAAGCCCGCTGACTATGGAACAGCTACTGAGAGTACACCCAGTAAAAGCATTATAAATCTGCAATCCAATGCTCTTAACTCTTACCTGACAAAATATTTTCCAGCTGAGAGTTAGGTGATGCTTTTTTTGCTTACTCAGATCTTTTGGAAGTTATACTTGTGTGTACATTGAGATGTGTGTGGCAGCGTGTAGAAATTCATAGATCATCTACACTTCATGTTTGCTGGAATCTGTAGAAGAGAGCAAGAAAGCAGAGGTACTGCCAAAACCATGCTTGCAGACTGAGATGGAAAAATATATATATTTTTCAAAGTTTTTGGTAGCATAAGTAGCTCGCTGTGCAGAGTATTTTTCCAGTTGGGTTCTACTTGCTTGCTCAAGATCTCTTTTAAAAATAAAAATCCACTTCATGAAAAAATAATTTTCATAATTATTATTTTATATGAGCTAACATAGTTTTATCGTTATGCATATGTAATGGGAAGTGGTTATTCTTGACTCTTGTTAGAAAGCTAGAATTAATTTCCCACTCTCACAGTTACTATAGTAACTGCTCTGGAAAGCGCCTATTTGGATATTTTTATTCTGAAATAACTAGGATTTTCAATGTAACTTCAGCTGCTTCCAAAGTGATGCGAGTTACAGGAAGGAATATGCATCAGAGAATAACATCTCACCCGAGTTGTATATTGATACACTAACAGCATTTTACATTTCTATGCTGCCTTTGGCATGATTTACTGAGGTAGTCAAAGTTCTGTAGGTACAGTCTATGGTGTAGCTGGAGAGAGGACATAGGAGGACAAGGCACTTGGACCTTTTCTTCACTTCCAAAAGAAAAAAGCTCCGATTTGTATTTGAATGAGCCAACTGAATTTAGATAGCTAGAGGTGGCACTCTAAGATAAAGACAATGGAGTGTCAGGGAACTTTGTCTTTGTTTCATCTTGCTGTTTTGTAGGAAAATAATACATGATAGGCAAGGTATAGAACTTGAATGCAAAGGGGACGAAGGTGAGACAAAGACTTGTCTCTGACCCGTACATGCTTTACCCACAGATAATAGATTATGCTGGAAATTATTTTCATTTTTTTCACATTTCACCATACAAACTGGATGGGATTTACCTCACCAGACCTGTTTAATAGCCATCTAGTCTTCCTTTTGTATAGAGAAGGGGAGGAACATTTACAGCTTTACATTTCATATGAAGATGTATGTTTGAGAGAATATGATGTCTGGAAACCAGCTTAGTTTAAATGCCTAATTTACAAATGAGATAACTGCCCTTAGGATTCATAAAAATAAGCCTGTTTCCTTACAAAATTAGTCATAGCTGTGGCGAAGATGTAAGGGAAGAGGCATCTCTTCCCACTTCTCATGCATCGTGTTTTGCCTGCCTTTCTCTTGAGAAGCTGAGAAGTGTCTGTTACAGCACCATCTACAATAATTATCAACCATTTTCTGTTGTGAGCACTAATATTAGGGAGGCCGATTCAGTCTCTGAATCCTTTGAAGGCATCAGTTTTTTGTTGGTGTGTAATGTGCAATAATTGTGCTTCCCAGTTTTTGATTTTAAATGCTTTCTTTTTGAGGCTTTCTTTTCCCACCCATTCCATTCATTTATCGATTTGATTATGCACTCCAGATTCAGGTTCACAGGTATAGGCAATTTTCCCTACCATAATATCAAGTAACTTCCCAAAGTCGTGTTTTGTTAAGTCAGTGTTTGAAAATCTGGATTGAATTTTCCTCAGATCTCCATGAATAAATCTTTTCTGACTGAGTTCATTAGATTGTGTAATTGAAATGCTACTTAAGCATCAAAATCCCATAGATAAACTCATGATGTTTTTGGAAATAAGAAGGATGGAAAGGAATTCAAAAAAACAGCTGTTCCCATACATTACAACGAATCAATATTTAAATCAAAGCAGATGATATGATTTCATTCAATTCCCAACCACACGGTAGTGGGAGTTATTTTGGGGATCAATGCTGCAAAGTAAAAATGATTCTTGAAAGCAAAAAAGGACCAAAAAAAAACCCAACTCCACAGGTGTGCTTCACGATTTTAATCTTATTGAGGATTTCTGGTTGTGTTGTTCTAGAAGTTAAAGTTATTGTGAAAGATATGTTTCCTTTAAGATTTAACTTCTGTCTTTATTACTATTTTGTAGGGATTTTTAATTCTTCTGTCACTTCAGATGCTTTTAAAAACATGTCCTGGATTTAAAAGCAAGTAGTAAAAAGGAGATTGAGTGTTTACTTTGGAGCCTGTTTTTGGCTTCGTGCACACACAAAAAAAACACGTTTTGGCCCCTCCCTATTTGTCTCTCTGTCTTCAAGGCACACGTTGTTCTTGAGCCTGTTGAATCAATACCAAATGGCAATTCACTGTGAAACAGGGATTTAGAGAAATGTCACTTGCTGATAGTGTGTTCAGCTAGATTGAAACCCAAATAGCCAAATGATCCTCTTCTGTTTTAAGAAAGAACTTGTTAATGTACTTCACAAAGTCCTCCTGTGTTGGTCATGAGGTTCTGGTTTGCTTTTTTTACTTTCTTGTGGTTAAAGCTGTATTTGAGAAGAGACACATACCTTACAGCATTTTCCTTACTTAGCACTTTGTAAATAGGTAATGACTTGTATCACTGTTTTTATTTCTTGAATCCAGAAGTTGATAGAGAAATTGTCAAACTGAAGTGATTTTTTTCAGTTTTTGCTTCCTGAATTTTTGTCATGTCTTTTTTTTTTTTCATTAGCTGTGTAATGGATTGTTAGGTTTTTGAGCATTTTGAGAAAATAAAAGGAGATAAAAGGCTACATTCAGAAAGCTGCCAAGTAGAAAGAGGTATTCCTTTCATCAAATAGTTCAGTAGTTAGGGTATTCAGTTAGAAAATAAGAGAATCGGGTTTGGTCCCTGCAATATAGTAAGAGTATCCACTTGTGTTCCCCCTTTCCAGAGAGTTTTTTAATCAGTCAGGTTTATCTTATTCTGTGATAGACATCTGGTGCATCTTGTTTTGCTTTGTATGAAATAAAAATTGAGGCAAGGAGAATCTTGGGGGGGGGGGTCAATTATTTATGTGGGAAGGGTCCTTCTGTCACCCACTTAAACTTTCCATAACCTGTTAATAAGAGATTCTCACAATGCGTAAGTCTCTTAGGTCACGTAGCCTGGTACCTGGGATGTGAAAAGGGTACAATGTTGGACTGAGTTTCCTCAAGCTGTGAATGGGTATCTACCAGCCTACCTAAAAAAAGTTAGCAGAGTTTGTCCAACTCTGTAAACATAGACTCAAGTGTTTGTAACGTGTAGTAGACCTGATTGACAGTAGTGACCAAATTACCCTTTAACCAAAACCTAAAAATTCACAGAAGCAAAAAAAATCTATTTACAGAGACAAAATGTCTTCGGTTTTTTAATAGTTAATGCTAAGCCCGTGTGTTACACATTATTAAGTTTTCATTTTACATTCCCCGGTCTGAGATGTCCAAAATATTATTTCTTTGTTCTCCCACCCAGCTGTTTTCTTGCCACTGGAGTACAAGATTACATAAAATGGCCAAATTGTTTCATGAATTCTTGCTCTGTCAGGCTACTGACACTAGTAAATTAAACATGCTTGGGAAGATTCCCAGACACTGAGGCCAGTTGGCACAGATCTACCCTGTGCTGACAAAGTCTCCTACCTGCCAAAACAGGGTGGTTGCTTGTGAATGGTCTTTTGGGAGTCATTGCTGGAAAACTCCAGCTTAAGCCTGGGAATTATTTGGGAATTTGGAGGCCAGAAACATTCCCTGGATTATTACCACAATATACAGGACCATATTTTATTGCCTGGAAATGGTATAATTAACTACTATAGATGTAGCCACAAATACTTCGTGGAAGAAATTTCACTGCCAAAGCACTGCATAAACATAATAGCCACTACTAATGAACAATTAGGTTTGTGGTTTTGATGGTTGATGACAGTAGACATTGTAAAAAGTGCTTTGAATTCTAATGATAACGAGCTGTGCAGAAGAGCTGCGTGATGTTAATTGTGGAAGTAAAAATATATTGGAGATCTGTGTTGCTTTGCCATTGTTGCAAATGACACAAGTTCTTCTCTAGATGGCTTCTTTGTTAACTGCTTTTGCTCAGATCCCTCAGGATACTTTATCATTCAGCTTACAAACATTGTTCCAAATGTTCCTTTTGTTTTTCCTAGCAAATAGAATAGCTCGAAAATTAAAGCTTTGAACTGAAAGTTGAATCTTCACATCACTGAAAACTTCACGATTAATTTGCAGTAACTTGTATGAAATTGCACCTTGAGTGCGCCAGCCACACATGTACAGTTCAGACCCTGTAAATATGAAGCTTGTTCTCTGTGTTGACCTCAGATTTTAGAAGAGCCACAGGACAAATAAAGTTTCAGAAGCAAGTTGCTCGTCTGTTGAGACTTCGTATGTGGTGATACTAAAACAAAAGGGAAATAAATCATCTGGAAATTATCAATACTTGTTGAGCTATTCTTAGCCAGCATCTGTATTATCATAGAAAGTATATATAAAGAAAGGAGGGGGGGGAAAAAAGGGAACGACTACATTTTGCTACTACCTCTTTCAGCCCTGTAGCCTTAGAACAGATTTGTTCTTACATCAGACTTGTCTCTCCACCAAACTCATTGGTATGGCAATTATAATAAAAGATCTCTGAACTCCACTGATTAAGGAAATATGTTTCTGTGAGCAAGCACGGAGCATTTCTGACTCAGACTGTGCATTAATGTGTAATTGACTGATACATAATACATAATCCCTGACCATTCAGATCCAAATGCCTTTGATCAGAACGCAGATAACTCCGTTGTTTGTTCAGTATGCAAATGGTCAGTCTGCTTGAAGCTGCTAATTAAACAGTTCCTATTTGTACCCAGGATAGTCTTTGATGTGTGTTTTACCAGTTGAACCCATGTGTCATCCTTACGCTCTGCGTTCCTCTCCCTTTGTTACAAAGCTGTCTTGTGAGTCAGCTTTGAATATCAATAAGCCAGCTGGCTGTTCATCTCTGCTTGTTCATCGTTAGGCATTATTTGTCATTTATAGAAGTTCACATATTTCTGAAGGGAATGACCTTTGAAAAATTAAAAACACAAGAATGTTATTTTTGTAACATCTTCAAAGATGCATTACAGTCATTCACAGGGCTCTGGTTGGAAGTAAACCGGTTCATCGTGATGAACCGTCTTTGATTCAGGGGGAGAATATGCAGCTTAGTGTTTTTCCTGTTCCCATGCATCCCTTCTTCCACTTGTATATGGTCTGCACACGTGCTTTGGGGTGCATAGCTACCCAGGAATAAGAGAGATGATTTATTTGTCTGGATAAAATGAAGTGGTACAAATGCCCACCAAACAGGTTAATTTGGTTCCAGTTTAGGTAAACAGAACTACTTCCAAATCCATTTGGTTTCTCATCTTAAATGAGCCAATTATTGCAGTTCATATACACAGGCTCTTTGGTTCTTAATCTTGGATTGAGAGAAAGATTGAGATCAAATAATAAAGGACTCTCTTGGGCAAAAACCAGTGTCAGCAAAGATAATTGACAGGACTCCTTGCATATGTAAGGCCTTGCTCCTTTTGAAATCACTGATAGGGGCTGAAGCCCATGGTATTCATCTTACGGTCATTTAAAGAGACTCCATTTAAGTGATAAGGGGCTTTCTGATGATCCTTTGGAAAATTAAAAATAACAGATCTAATATGGTAAATTTTATTAGTACTTCTCAATTACCTTTCAGTTTCCCTTCATTAATCACGCATCTCCATGAACAAGATGATAAATTGTAAGTGAATACTCAAATATCATCATTTGAAAGGGGAATTTTAATAGGAACTCGCAGCTGACAAGAAATACCCTTCAGGAAACTATCAAGATCAGTTTTGATAATTCTTCAGGTTTGTTTTCTTTGAAGTCATCATTGCTTTACATCAGTAACACAAGAGTCTGAATTTTATGTCTGATCATGTTCTTACCTTTTGGCAAGTGAATACATACTACCTTTTCTTGAGAAATTACAGGTGATATATAGATAATGCTTATAGTTTCTGCATGACTGTTTACTTACAGTTAGTCTTGGTGAGTGGATCGATATTTGAAATAAGAGATACTAGCTCCATATGCTCTACTCCTCCTTAAAGCATTCAGCAAGGAATTAATTACTCATGTATATTGCTGGGTTTGATAGGTAATGAATGATTTAGCCAATAGACTCTTCCTGACCAGTTCTGAAGTTTGGCAGTAGCATGAGTTAAAGTAATGGTATAGAAAGAAAAGCAATATAAAGGGAGGACTTCGTACCACAGATCAGCCTGCCCACATATGATTTCTCTAGTCCACTTTTCTTGGAAAGGGTGGATCTTGATGGCACGTTTTTTTTAGTGCTTTAAACCTGGAGTCATAAAGGAGTCAGTATCATAGTCTGCCTTTCTTCTTTTTTTTTTTTTTTTTGTAATATTTGTTGTATGTGATACGTGGGCTTTGTTGGAATCATATGGTGCAGATCAGTTACCTCTCTTGTAGTGAGAATTCTCCTGAGAATGCCTGGTTCAGTGGATAGGTTTGGCCCCTATATATCTTTCTTGCAGACATACATAGGCTGAGGTTCTTGGATATCCACTCAGACACACATCACATACACTATGCCTTTTCAGACAGAGGAATTTTCATATTACTGAGTGGTGAAAACATTACTACATCAGTAATTTCCCTCTGTGATTTTAAGAAATTAATCTCAGAAAATTTTCAGTCATTTCTGAAGTGTATGTCCTCTGATCATTAAAATATTTTTAGTAACCGAAAATCTACCAGATATAACTAATTGTTGTAGTATGGAACAAAAACCAAATTTTGAGTAGAAATACAAAGTTTAAACTAGAAGGTAAAAAGTCCAGCTTGGGAGATCTCTGAAGAATGGAATCTCTTTCTGTCCATCTTCCTTTTAGGTTCATTCAACCACTGATTAAAATGCATTTTCTTTTCTAAAACCTACCAAGTATTTTATGCTTGCTAAGATGTTCATTCAGTGCTGAGGAATTTTCAAAATTGATTAAGCATCTCAAATTTGGTCATATTTATTAGTCTTCAGAATGACATTTTCCATTAAAAAATATATATATTTTTATATATATATAAACACCAAAGCACAGCTCAGACAAGTCATTCAAACATATCATGCACGTAACAGACATTTTTTCTTGCTACATTAAAAATCAAGTATGTCAGATATTAGAAAAGAACATTGTAATTACAATACAATATCAGTTAACCGCATGATACACAGGTCAGTTTAATTCTAAATTCCCCAGAAGCAGCAGCAAAAGTAAGAAATTGTTGCTGATTAATATCATACTCGGAAATACACGTCAGACTTTATTCTTGTCACAATTTAGATGTATTTCCATAAGAGTGTTCTTTATATTGAAAGTAGTAGTTTCTTTAAAGATAGAAGCATTGACAAGTTAGAGGTGCATAGAATTACATGCCATCTCAAAACCAAATAATAATAACACCAATAATAATAATAATAATTAAAAAAACCCCAAACCAACCCTAAGTTGCTTTTCAGACATGCTATACTTGAAAAAAAGTTGTCTTTTACAATAGTGAATAAAATAAATACAATATGAGGAAAGTGTGATGTCGTTTAATTAGCATACAAATTTTCTCCTCTCCTTACTGATAGGAGCCATAACTTCCTTAAATGTAAAGCTCGGAAGCAACTGGAAATGCTTTAGAAAAATTCTGTGTGGGCAAGGACAGAATTAACTGTTGTCTGCAAAGGTTTATTCAAAATGTTTTGAAGAATGTTTATTGTGTATTAATCATTTGCAAGAGACTGGGGAGACTTAAGTCTGGAATAATTTACTGTGATAAAAAGCAATAGGCTTCATATATTAAAAATTACTTCAAACAGTTGATAAAATGTACCTCACACAATATATGCATGTAATTCAGTTACAAGAAAAGCTTTTGTTGGATCTAATCTGTATTTTGTTGATTGCATTTGTTTATGTTTTCCTGTTAGTATTGGCATTGCTCCTTCATGAACCTGCTGCTTTGCTTGTATATTCATCTGTTTACATTTGCTAGGTGATTTGTCCTTGATAGATGCAAGTGCTTATTCAAAATAAAAACCTAAGTTCAGCAGCCTTCGAAATCAGCCAAGGATAATCGAGCAGAAAGGAGAAAACCCAAATCTATTGAAAGTTGATCTGATGCCTTAGTTTTCAATCTATTGGTGATAGGTCCTTAAAGGGCTTGGAATGGTGCTGCTAAAATTACCACAGTGTGGAATTAAATGGCTTGTCTTCTCAAAAGGAATTTTCACCCCCATGTTGAGTGTTTGAATTGGAAGACGATTTAGGAAGAATAGCCTTAGCTAGATAACATATCATCAGAAATTGTACTAATAATTGATGTGCAGTAAGGAAAGAAACTGCCTAGTAGCATAAAGCGGACCTGGACAGAAGAATATTTGATGAAATTTGTTTTTACTATTTCATTAAAATGTTAAGGAAGTGGTGAAAGGAAGTATTTCAGTGACTGTTTTATATAAAGCAGAAGAATAGGTGTAAGGCCTTGTACACAAACCCTGACCTTGAGAAGAGCTGAGAAACCAAAATTGGCTGCTTTTAAATAGGATTCAAGGAACTGAAAACTGATAGAATAATACAAAATTAAGGTAGGTAGGTTGGCTAGATCTGTGCCAAAACACCCTTTGCAATTCAGCATTTTAAAAAACTAAGTCAATTAGGGAGCAACTTAAATATAGAGTTCTGTACAAGCAGGGTTCAAGGGATGCCATTAGCCTTAATTTTTTTTTTTTCCTACAGTAGAAAAAATAATATAATTAAGAATATTATGGGGCAGATAATTTCAGAAAGCATTCTGACAACTTGTAGTTAGTAGAAGTAATACCTTTCATGTAATTTTTATTATATGAAGTTCATTCTTGCTGTACTTTCCAAAACTGAATATATGAAGATACTGATTTCCACAATTGCATAATTTATAATTTTTTGATTGTAGATATAATCAACACACATCATAATCATACACAAATATTCAACACATATTAGTGTATTAATACATTTCCTTTATTTTTCTTTATGGTTTTTAAAATATGTAGTTTCTTGTTCTTATGTATCATGGAAATATAAAAATATGACCTGTGACGTGGCACCTGTCTAAAGTTGCAGAGAGCCTGGAGCAGTGGTTCTTAGGGGAATTTTTACCATTTCATGGAAATTATTTTGCATATTTACGAGGATACATTAATGAGTAGTGTTGTATTATTTAGCACTCTGAGATCTTGATAATTCTTTAGTCAGAGCTAATCACACATACACATTTAGCTTTTTCACAGATGAACTCAATATACAAGGTATTTCATGTTTCTTGAGTGTATGAAATACCCACATACTTTACAATGGGAATCTATGGATGGACTGTTACTTGATGTATCATCTCTAGGCTGTTTTTTACACATCACCGTAGAACTCTGCCTAGTAACACCAGGAGTCTGCAGGGAGATGATTAGCCTCGAGATTACAAAGTCCTCGTGCTGCAAACTGCCAGATGCCTTCCAATTGAACACAGGGTCTTGCTGAGCTTAATCAGTAAGGGTTTTTACACTATTCCTCAAAGAGAATATAGAGGGAGACTGTATAGAATTAGAAACAATACTGTGGATGCATATACTTAGTATGCAAATACTAGCAGTCATGGAAAACAGAGTAAATATTTACAGTGGGCAGGGAGGCACGTAGTTCAATTTTTTTTTTTTTCCTGGAAGATTTTAAAGTTTCAAATAATTAGCAGGCCCTACTTTTTGTGAACCTAGAGAGAGGAGCAGGGGAAATAATGTCCAGGAGCTTTTAAACACAGTGTATATCTTCATTAAGCACACTATATAAATCTAACTGCCAGCTCCCACAATGTCTTTTGCAGGTTGTATTAATCTCAGTGACAGTTAACACAATGCCCTCAGTATGAATCTAAATGCCAGTTGCATTTCTCCTGCTTAACTTTAGAGTAGAACTGTGCAAAGGAGAAGAATTCTGTCTGGGGAAGGATTGAGTTACTGGCACATGTCTTCATGCCAGGGAGGACAGACGTGCTAATTGAGAAATTCTCTGGCTGAAAAAAATAGGGGAAAGAAATTTCACATTAGTAAATGGAAATCACCGATTAAAAGATGACAGCAATAGTAGTTTAGATAATGCTTTTCATCTTTTCTTTGGTTGTACTATGTAATCTAAGTAAAGCAAGCTTATAATAAAGTAAAGAGGAATTTTTCATTCCCAAACCGTCTAAAGGAGTATCTTGACCTTTTCTACTACCAGTATTTTTCCCTTAATTTTCCCCCTAATTAAAATTGATAACCATATCATTAAATATTTCAACCTTAGCAGTTACGAAACCCCTTCTGTAAAGGTAATTCAAATGAACATCCATGCTTTATCAAGGCCCTAAGATTCAGAGCTTTGCAAATGTTCTGTTTCTCTAAGGGAAACGGAATCACAAAATTAGCCCTTATTGGGCATCGGAAATTACAACTTCCCTGCCTAAACAAGATCACTCTTTACTTGTTACCCTGTTATCTTTTGGTCTGTGTGCGTGGATACTACAGCAGTAGATGGGTGTCAGCCTGATGTCACTTGTTTCATCCTTAAAAGAACATGGGACAAATTCAGTGACAGGCTATCTCGCCATCTGGTTAGAGAATACTTGGTGGCAAAAGACATAACTGTTTTTCAGGGACTGGCCAATTGTACCCAAATTTGAGAGCAGTCCAAGCAAAGTACAAATGCATTTTGGTATATGAAATTAGTTTTAATCGATGACTGCTAAAACTTTTCAAATACATGTCTGTATGAATAGCTCAGAAGGAATGGTTATGTAATGTAGTGCTTCCACTTTTATCATACTCATTTAAGAAACAAAACCACTGTTCCACTGAACAGTCTTGGACAAGTCTCAGAGAAAAAGGAATTTGTGCATGGCTTTTAGAAAAGGCACATGGGTGTACCTTCCCTCTGCTGGTGTTAAAAAGGTTTATGCTAGCTACTCAATGTCTTTATTTAATCACTTTGAGTAGTTTGGAAAGAGAAAAGTACTGACAAGAAGTGTTTTAATTACTCTCTAAGAAGCCTTATAAAATGAGGCTTCCAACTGTTCTTGAGCCAAATAGGAAGCCCTTTAATAGGAAGTGCAGAAAACAGTTTGATGTCTTATTGTTTTAGACTACATTGTTCTATTCATTTCCATAAAAGACTAACCAAATGTAATTGAATGTACTGAAGTAGTGTAAGTAAACACACATTCTTTTTGGCTTCAGTTTGATCAAGCTTTCTACTGAGAAAAGACGTACTTCCCTTTAGATAAAATCCACAGTGTAAATGCCGAATGCTGTATGCGGAAGGTCAGCTTTGAATCACGTGAACTTTAGCTTTAAAACGCAGTCCTAGTTCTAACATAGTAATTAGCATTAAATTCTCCTTTTTCCAATGGCTGAATCCCATGAGTTAGAAGCCTGAGATCAAACAGGGAATGTTTTTGTTTTCTGTGACCATATCTTTCAATTTTTATGGTGTCTAGACCAATAGGCCAGGTTCCTTGGAACCAAATATGAGATGGAAGGCACAATGTGTTGTTTCATGGAGTATTTACTTTATTCTCGCATTTTCTTTCCGTGACACAGCATAGGATGTTCTTCTTGTCTGCAAATGTATATCTCTCCATATATATATATATATGTATGTGAGTATGTATTAGAAGTTTATATTTATGTAGGTAAACATATAAATGGGTATATAGAGAGGTATGTGGGCATACAAAAATATTTATGAAGTATATTTTTGAAGGCATTGCAGTGCATAGTGCTTTGGTCACTGGGTAGGAGTTTTTCTGCCCAGTTTTTCTCACAGTCTTTTGAATATTCCTGGCCTCATCGTGTTTTCTGCGTATTGGAAGGGGGGGGAAATGCTGTCAGGAGTGAATGTGATTTGTCTGTTCTTTCTTTGTCTACAGTTTTCATTATAACTCCCTCTAAAGCATGAAAACATTTAATTTATGTAATCCTTGTGTTGTAAAGGTATATTCAGGAAAACAAGAGTGCTCTTTGGTTACTGGTTGCTGTTCTGTTTGAAGAATAGTGGGTGGCATATTGACCCTTGGATTCAGATCCTCAGCAGCACTCTGGACTATGGCCACAGCTCCTATGATCTATAAACTATTAAACCATTTCCAGAAGCACTTAAGAGCTGCCATTTCTCTTTTATATCTCTTTTTTTAAGAGATATGAATATATTATATATATATAATATATTTATATATAATACAGGTTCCATGCCTGTATTATCTGAGCATCTTCCAGCATTCAAAGCAGGACCTTCATTCTGAATTTTCTTCAACAATTAGCCCTTTTAAAAGTTTTTTGTTAATGGAAGGATTTTCCTTAAAATGTGTGTTTATTACAATTATCTTCCTTGATATAAGTCTCTGTAACTCCTGGAGTAAGCCTCTTTTGTCACATACTAACAGTTAATGAATCTTCTTGTATATTAGGTGAGAGTGGTCAACTTTGCCAGACCAAAGATCTGGTAGTACTCCAGTTTGTGGTTGCTGGCTGTCTGTCAAGGTTGGGCTGGTTCCCCTGGGAGGAAGCAGGCAGCTCTCTTCTCTCCAGTCTGGGACACAGAAGACACTTGGTACCACCCGCAGCTTCTTTTAAGGCTGGTGTCTAAAAATCCAGATATATTGGTTTGGACTAAAGAAATCTACGGATAAGTAAGTTCTAAATGCTGAAGAAGTTAAAAATTGTGTGAATAATAAAACCATCAGGAGTTGGGAAAGTCTGTATTGTGTAACAAGCTAGAGATATTGAAATACACTCACACAAGAGGTGTCTGTGTGTTCATGTGTGTGTATATATGTAGCGGTCCAAGCTACATGGCAACTATCAGCATCAACAAGAAACCCTGCATTTTTTCATGGGAGTTTGGTGGTTTGCAGACAGATGTTCTCTGCTGAAGGATGCACGCAGTGCTGTCAAGTGTTTCTTTCTGACTACTAACATTACCCATGTCTTGCTTAGATTTACCAGCAAGATACTGGACTAGCTGGTGGTACTTCATATGGTGTGAAAGATAAATAGAACTGACTGCTACCTCCATATGGTTGGGATTTGACTTCAAGAAATGTCTCAAGTGCAAATAAAATTTCTGTAGGACAGAGAAGCAGCCTAAACTTGAGCGAGAGTGTATATTTATAAAATTGAATAGTCTGTCCTCTGAAATATTTTCTGTGAATAAATGTCTTAATTTTTAGGCAGGTGGTAGCATTTAGGTGACTTTTGCCAAAACCCAGTAGCGTATGTAAGTTGTATGACCTCTAGCTGAAGTTGATTCATTAGTACCATTATCTGTTCATATCCAGGCCGGATCTATGACTGGAAGAGATGTAGGAGGTTGGCAGAAGAGCACATTCTTTCACGTGATTCTTACCATGGTTGTGGGAAGGAGATTTAATTCTGTTTAATAACTGGCAAATCCAGTCACATCAGAAAGCACTTTCTTCAAAACAATGTTCTATTGTAGAGCTGGTTTTATTAATTGCACATGATTGATGTATTTTCCATAATATATGCTGTTTCTTAGTGGTTTGTATACTACTACTACTATACTACATTGCATAAAATACCACAGATGTGAATGCTCAGTTGCTGCAGGAGAACCAAATTTAAATAAGCACTGTGAAAGTGAAATATGAAAAAAAAATCATATTGATATTTGTTTGAACTTTAATTGTACTGAATCATTTACTAAATCAATGACTGCTGACTAAAAAGATTATTTCACTGGAAGTTCACTATTGAAGGAAAATGGCACTTAAAAGAAAAACTGGTAAGTTCAAACATAATGATACCTTTGTTATCAGTAAACTGGGACTGATATGTCCACCAACCAAGGGTTGTCACAATTTGTGAATTTACTGCTCTGTTTTGTTAATGATTTGAAAGCTCTGGAGTATTAGGGAAGTACGGCTTTTTATTTATTTATTTTGCACAAAGTCTTTTCAAAACAGCATTCCTCAGCTATGGTGGTGAATTCTACAGACTTAATTATTTATTATAATGTAGCTTTGGAAATGCTTATTTCATCAGTAGAACTGAAAAATTTTGTATCAGGCATTTTCACCAACTTTCATATACATTAATTTCATTCTCTAATCCTTTACTGTGTTAAATCAAGAGAATGGGTTTCTCACCTTTATTTTTTTCTAGAGGGTTGTAGAGTATTAAGTTAAAGGGAACCTGATCCTTTAAACCTTTGTTTAGTATTTGATCTCCTAACATATATAGCAACACTTTTCAATCACCCACTGATTGTAATTCTTCAGAAAGTTTCAGTGTAACCCAAAAAATCAATATTAACAGATGTTGTTTGCTTAAGTCTGAAAGTGTTCCAGAAAAACGCTCGTCAAATTTATCCTATCTATGGTTTCATAAAGTTTCAGATTCACAGAATCAATATCAGCAGATGTTCACTACTTTTATTTTATTTTTTCCCAAGGCATTGCAGAAGTGCTTCTTCCAGCATAATTTTGAAAGAAAACTGAAACCACCAAGTGCATGACAGTTTTCACCGGTGCAAAAGAATTTGCGCTTGTCAACTCCTTGAGAAACACATTGTCTTCATCTAATGTCATTAGAGACCAATAATTAAACAGAAAAAAGATGGTTTTAATTAGCGCATGATGAATGATTGATTGTTTAAATCAATCCATAGGGTGTAGTCCATACATGTTAAGTTCTGTATTAGGGCTAGATGAGTATTTCTTTACCTAGTGCGAATGTTAACACAGAAAGGAAATATTATAGAGACAGTCAGGAGGCACAGAATGAGAAGCTCGTTTCAGTGTGCATTACTTTTGAGTTAACGGTGGGTTTCGAACTCTTTTGGTGTTTCTTTTAAAGGGATGATGTGAAATCTGCAAATTCTTCATAGACTATTATAAAATCTCTGTTTTAAATTAGATTAAATGTAATTTAAAGATTTAAGAAAAATTAAAATTTAAAGATTAAATTAAATTTAAATCTCTGTGTTAGAAGTTTCCTGCCTGCATAAAACAGAATAAGATGAAAAAAAAAAAAAAAACCCAAGGAAACAAGCTGCCAAAGCTTTTTATTAGGCAGTTTGGAGAAAAGAGTTCTTAGCTGGTATATCCTTCTTTTAGTATGTTAAAAAATGTAGTGAATGAAACTTTGAAACTTGCTAGTGAATGAAGTGGAATCTAGTGAGGTTTTGGATTTGCTGTCTGGGATTGTTACTCTGTTTAAAGTACATATAAAGTTATATAGAGCCATATGTGCTTCTCTGTGAATATGTATTATCATTTCTGATAACGTCTGATTGCAATTGGGCAACTTCTTAGAAAACACAAAATGCATCTACTGCAAGTTCTGGAAAAGTGATCATCACTGATACTCAGAAGGATTTTTGTTGCCTATCATAATCTTTAAATATGTCTCATTCTCGGTATTATATAAAAATGGCAATGACTTTTCATAATAAGTAGGAATATAATAATACACTGAAAAATTACAGCAAGATAAAGCCTGCAGACAGATATGCTTTAATATGGTTATGTATCTCATGTCAGTAAGTTCCCTACAAATGACATAATTTCGGTCGGTTGGTGGAATTACACAGGCAACATCTCCAAGCTGATTACAGGTTCTAGTATATCATGGTTATAAAAATGTGGATATTTTTCTTCCTGGTGAATTTAAACCATTGCTATGTTTCTACCGTACATCTGGGATTATTCTGTGTGAGCTGTGAGCTAAAAGAAAACTGTGCAACTGTGTTAGCACAGCAGCAAGTCTGCACAAATAAAGCTGCCTCTCAGCAGGGTTTATTAATGTAGGCATCACATCATGCTACTGCAGTTATAGAGGGAGGGGGTTCAGGCTCAGAGGGTAGGCAGAGTGTGCTTACTTCTGCCTGCAGTACATAGCATAAACATATGCCAGGAGGCTTGGCCCTGCCTTGTATTTATTTTAACAAAACTGTGGCAGTTATAATGCCTGTTTATTATATTCAGAATTAACGTGCATCAAGAAGGAGCCATAAATTCGTAGACATTCATAAATGGGTTTGTTGTTGTTGGTTGGAGTGCAATAAACTGTGCAGTTTTACAGTAGCAACTTTTCCTTTGGACCCTTTTCTATATGTGTGTCTGTGGCAGCTCTGGTGTGTTGGCAGGTTGCAGTATATGGTGCGTTTTATTTTCATTATTTCTTGTAGAATATAAAAAGATAAAAAATAATTTTAAAATCCCTTTAACATTTCTTCAATATGCCTCAACTTGAGTAGTACATTACTGATTATAAAGTTACAGTATTTCTAGGACACCATTCATTGATTTTTTTTTTTCTCATAGATATAGTTCATATCCATAATGAGCAATATAATTTTTAGCATGTATGTATTCACAATTACAACAGGAGAGTAGGGTGTGAAGAAGCATAAGATTATTGCTACTCTTTCAACACATGTTTTTCTACTGAAAAATAATCAAAAGACAATTTCCCCTCATTTCATTTTGTACCGTAAGAGATAGTAGTGAGTGGAATTTTCTGAAAAACCAATTAAAAAAAAAGGGGGATAAAAAAAAGAAAGAAACAAAAATCTGCAGAGAAAAAGCAATGCCTGATCTAGGCTGTAACCACAAATCAATGCCCTTCATCAGACAGCTTAGCATCTCCACACTGTGACTTCCCTGAGTGCGCTGAGCCCTGTGCCAGAAGAGCCTTAGTAAAAACCATATGGGCAATTCCCTCTGGCAAAATAGGCTTTGCTGAAATAAAAGGGAGCTACAAAACCTTGTGCTGTTTTTGCCACTGGTTTGGGGAATAACTATGTATAGCAAAGCTTCCCTCGTCCTTTCACCCAGTATACATGAGGAAAGCTCTCTCCATCTATGCAAGGAAATCTTCGTACCCTTTTTCCATCGTAACTGTCTATCATGTTAGTAAAAGATATGAATTTGGAGTCTTCAGTACTTCAGTGGACTTTTGCAAGTGCATCTGTGGCCAAGTGGAGGAATTTTCATTACATCCTCACTCACATATTAAAATAGGATTTTTTTTTTTAAACATCGCAATATGTAAAAGCAAATGATTTCACAAGATAGCACCTTTGAGCAGTCAGTCCATATTAAACATTTAGGAAACATGAAATGTTCTATATCTATTATTAAAATAAGCATCAGCACACAAGAGAAGTTTTACCAGCCTGATAATCTATGACAGAGACAATGCCATCCTGGTTTCAGCCATGAACCTAAGAACTGATGTTCAGTAGTTTCAGCTAATGGGTGACTGTCCTGCATGTGATTATAAGAAGGAGGGTAGAAAGTCATTGAGAAGAATACATAACCTATATACATAGCTCTTAAAAAGTAGGAGCATTAGGATTAGCTGTGCATTTTTTTAAGAGATTTTTTTTTTCTAACCTTAGAAAAATAACGTTTATTAAGATTTGTGATGTCACTAACAGTAACAAATTGATTTGTTGTCTAGAAATTCAAGCACATATTACAGTTCTTCTCACATTCACGTCTGTCATCTCTATCTGGTTTTTAACCAGTCTTAAATTCTGCAGTGCTGGCCCATTTCTAGGATAAATAGGTATAATTCATATTGCCAGCTGCTGGGGACTACTGTATTTGCCAATAAATGGGTATCAGGAATAGCTGAATGAAGAGATGTTTGAATTGAGAAGAGAAAGTTTAAAATTAGCGAACAAGATGAATGCTGTCAGTTCTGAACTAATTTCTATCCAGATTCATCAAGGACACAGCTGCTGGAGTGTGTGACACGAGAGAGAAACTCAAGGAATGTTTATGTGATAGAATGAAATACAGCAGGAATTTGCAGATTACATTAACTGAAATAATGTTGCATGAATAATATTTTTTTAGAGATTGTGAAATAATCAGGAAGAAATGGAATAAATATTTCACAAATAAACCCTCTCTGTGACAAGGAAAGATAATATTCTGTACTTCAAAAAGGTGCTGCAGAGTGGATGACTGATTAAGGCCAGTCTTGTTTAGAGAATGGTTATCTAAGGACTTTAAATCCAGGTAAATTACAACACATAAAAAGCTAGTCTACTCTTTCAAATAATTTCTACAAAGATTATTTTTTCTAGTTTCACAGTCAGCTGAAACAATCATCTAGGATTGCAGACATCAGAAAGTTTTAAGTCTGTGACACTTCAGATTTACCTTCAAAATATTGAACCTGTCAGATTTTGAACTTCACAGGTTTTGAATAGTTTCTTCCAGAGTAATACATTACTGAAAATGAGGGTGAGGAGGTGGGAGAGGAAAGGAAGAAGTGTTTTATAATGAGAAGCCTATCTTTATTTTAATAACCCCAGTAAATTTTAGAGGACAAAGAGGCAAGTCCATGAAACTTTGTAATTTAGTATAGTTATGGAGCCTCTCAAATCCATGGGCATCTGCCTGGTAGTATTGTTGGCACCACATCCCCTGGCTTAGGAAACTATGTGTCAGCCACAGAAGAGAGATGATAAAAAGTTTTGTGACTGACAGGCTTGGCCTCCATTCAGTGGTGAGCTACAGACTCCAACACAGGAGTCTTACTTGCATCCGGATCTGACAATACACTGAAATGAATTACCATTGAAACTGAGTATCAGTGAGGAGTTGGATCTTTCTAAGGAGCCTGCCCTTGAAATGGAAGAGATTGAAAGCAAAATAGATTTAGGATTAAATAGTCTAAAGTGGATTCTGCAAAAAGCATGATGATTTCTTAGACAAAATTATTAGTTGTAGAATTAATAGTTCTAGTTTAGAAATGAAGTACACAGGGGTAGTGTGGGAGTCTAGGGCTGTGTTGACATTAGAACTTGTGCTACTTCTGCACACTTCTCTATGTCCAATTTCTGTTGACTGTCATTTGGAAGATTATGGAGGTTATTTGTTTTGAATAATGGACCTTTGATCATGACGTATCAGGAAGTCCTTCTTACAAAGCAGAGTTGAATCATGAGAATAGGTAAGAAAAAGTGATGCAGGCCACACAATTATAATGATTTACCCTACATATGGTATAGGCTTGCTGTATCCCACAGGAGGTGGGTCCTGCATTATCAAGCAGGATAATCTTGTCAAGAAGATCTGATGTGCCTCACATTTAAAGAGTTGAGGAAGAAAATAAATGTTCTTTGGGGTTTGGCATTGAGAATAGGCATATTTCTATAAGGTGGGAAAGAATAATGTAATTAGTAGAAGTCTGAAGAGCTTGGGCTGCTGCTTTTATTATTTATCAATTAACTGTGTGACACATTTGAGAAAAGGGTATATCTTTGAAAAGTTACAAAATAAGTAAAAATAAGCTGCTATCTCGTTTTCTTTTGTTACTGCTGAACAACTCTAATCAGCAGCCAGCTGCTGGCCAAAACAAAGAGTTTATCCAATAGGAAATGATAGAAAACTATTGATCCATAATATTCTTTCAGATACTCATTTTAGGCCATAAGACTCCTCCTCATGTACTTTTAGTATTTTATTACTTGATTTATTCAGGCAGAAATGTTGTGTTTATTCAAATTGTGCCCTGAGAAAGGGGAAATGGAAGTTCAAAAAGGTTTTGTGAAAGAAGCAACTGCTCTGTGTTTGATTCTTTTTGTTACGTTTTTGCTTTTTTTATAGGAGAGTTCTTGATCTTCTATACTGGAGAGGCCTTTCAGATACCCTTTTATGTACCTAAAAGAATGTAGTGTTCTTTTCCTCTCCAGGACACAATTCATTCATTCTTAAGGTTTATACATATGTTCAGATAGGGCGATATTTTCAGCGTGATGCCGCAGCTGCGTTGCTCACAGTTGCTCTGAACCAGTTTGCTGAGGTTGTCAGTGTTGAATCATTCATTTAAACTCTCTATTCATCTCTGACACAGGTCTCAACATGAGAGGTATAGAAATTGTCACATTTTTTGAATGTCTATAAGAATGATAAAAATATGCACATGGTAGAGAATGACCACATATTTTAAGTGTGATTCATTACAGACTCTTGTCCAAAAAGACTTCTCACTTGAACTAGAATCTTCTTCACTCTCAGCTGCTGCAGCTGAAACTGTATGGATGGGGTATGTAAATTCAAGGCAAGCTTCTTATTTAGCATTTCTGTCTTGCCAAATGAATCGTAGGATAGGAAATCACTCAGCTTGCCAAAATTTATCATACTGTGTCTCCAAAAGTGAAAACAGGTTTTTCATATAGCAAAGCAAATGCTGTGTTTTGCCACAGATAATATTTTGAAAGTTGGTACAAGGTATCTTTGTAGCACAGATATATTTTTTCCCAAACTGATTGCATACTTCAAAGTACCAAGCTTTTTGAGATCCTCTTAAAACTAATTAATCAACTTTGCAAACTGCGTATCTTCCTTTCAAGTAGAACCCACAATCCCTCTACCTTGGGGAATTATTTTCTTGTTTTCCTAGCATTTTCCCAATCTAATTATTGTACCTCTAAATAGGAGATTTGTTATTACACAACATGATTAATTAGATATGTTATTTCTTTATCAGGTGAGAAATCACCGAAGGATTGATGATAAGCTTATGAAATCAACAAAGACTGTATAAGGCAAAATGCAATTACTTCTCAATTAAAAATCCATTTGACATATTTGAGAGATTAATAAATAAATTGGATTTGTTTCTAAGAAAAATGATTGGCTTTTTAAAAAAGATGAATCATATTTGATACACCTCATCTGAATCTAAAGCATAAACCAAACGAGAAGTATAAGTTTGGTCGAGTAGAGGTAGCAGAGACTCAATTTTTCAAAGATGAACTCTTAAAGTGGGTGAATCACAAGTCAATATGGAACCTGGGCTCTGCTACATTCATTAACTTGCCATTTAATCACATTTAAAGTCTTTGTTCGTGTTAAGGCATTCCAGCGTTCAGCTTCATAAAATGCCTGAAATGCAAGTAGTCTTTACTACTTTTTCTGCTTCTGGGTCATCTGTGTCTATTGAATAGAGGTCTGTGAAGTGAAAACAATATATTTAGCTTAAAAACTTAAGCATGAAAGTATCATCTAGTAAAGTATTACATTCACACTGGAAATTAGGAGTTCTTAAGTTGCAGGAAATCGGCTCTTTCTCCTCCTAAGCAGCTGTAAATCTTAGCAATGCTCAGGGTTACAAAAAAAAGTACTTGAGCACTTGACAGCTTGAATGTTTTGTGTTACCTTTTAAAAAAATATATATGGTAAGAAATTTGAGCTTACCACCAATATAAACAGTAATGTCAGAGATCCCCTCAGCTTCATCAGACATCCTCCTTCTTTCTCCCCGAGTTCCTACATGTAGCCTGATTGCCAGTGATTCTGTGCACTTACAACTTCCACTGACTTCTTTTGTGCTATTGTGTCAGGAAAACGTTCAAGCAGAGTCAGACTTTGCCTGTTTACACTTAGAAAATCCATTTGCTGTGTCATTAAGGAATCTTGAGGGTCTTCTAAAATAAATGGATACTTGCCCATTTTGCAAAAAAAAAATGTCGGAAACAGAACCTCCTTCCTGTAGTTTTGGTGCTTAAAACTGATGGCACGTATTTCCGTCATAGTTTAGCGGAGTTGAACCTTTCTTGATTCCATGCTGTGGTTTTTCCAGGGAGAGCTGATTCTTACAGCAAGACTAATTTTCTCACTTTTGAGGAGCCTGCAAACAGAAGATGAATGTTATGATAATAAATGACCATCTTCTGGCCAAATGAGAATGTGTTTTGCACAGCAAACTTGTTCCGAATTGAGTCTTATTAATGCAAGTTTCAGGGTGTGAGGAAAGCGTCTGAAACTGTAGGCTTTTCAATCAAAGAAAACTTTCATCATATTCAAACATTATCTGGAGAGCCATATGGATGACTCTCTGGCAATCTGCCATTTATCAACCATCTGATCTATCAGTTTCTCTGTCTTCTTTTGAAAGCCATATAGTAAAGGCCCACTGATTTTTCTTTTCAATCCTTAGCCATCAAGTAGGCTTTAAAACAAGAAAAGATGTGATTTCATTATTTTGGATTCATAAACTCAGGGTTAGTGAATAGCTTCTCCCAGACTTTAGCTTTAAAGAACAGCAAAGACTTTAATCATAATACAGAAATCATAGTGTGTGGGGAGAAAAAAAACTGTCTGATAGGATTTCATCCTAAATTTTAGTCCTAATTAATCTTACAAATACTGTACAACAGAAATGCAGCAATATTTATTTCCAACATTTTCTCTAGGGTGTATAGTATGTAGAATTATTGACATTCTTTTATTAAATATTTTATTAGAGTAAAATTGAAGATATGAGCAGATCAAAACTATTTAAAAGTTTCTGTCTTCTAAAAACTATTCTAGATTAAAAGGATTTTTGCTCTTGTGAGAATCCAAATATTCTGATACTTTTAAGTAAATGTGATTTAAATAAATAAATAAACCTTTATTTTAAGGCAGATATTTACTATTCTGTTACATGCTTCCTAATAAGAAAAACTTCAGTGATTTGACTTGTATACACACTGACTGATGTGGGTATTTGTATACCTATGTGCTAGTTAGCAGGCTATAATGTTAATAATCTCCCTTTTATTTTGTGTCTTTGTGCTGTATGAAATAATATGAAATAATTTATCTATTGAGTTTCAGATGCAGGTGAGCAGTGGAACTATTCCCAATTAAAAGCTGAAATGGGGTGCTTTTCAAAATTTTGACTAGCTGGAGCTCTAGAAATATTCAAGAAGACTAAATTATTTCTAATGGGTGAATACCTTAGTTAAAAGACACGTAAATAAATCTAGCAGCAGGCTGTCTTGTCAAAATCTGAAAATCCCAGTGGGAAAAGCTTCATCCTTCCAGATTTAAACCATATTACATAGCATTCACACATCAGCCATTGATAGAATGCTTTGCAGAGATAGCCACACAGTCTGCGTCACAATAACCTTGGGGTTTGTGTGATGTTTCTATCCCTCCCTGACAGTCATGCTTTCTGAAGGTACACAGCCAGCCCAAAATGCCCACGTGTTCTCTGGATTTCATCTCTCCAGTATGCAGATGAAAGAATCCAAGGCACTCCAGGACAATAGTCTGGGACAGTCAGTACATGACCAAAATGGCCTTAATGGAGGAAGAAGTGTTAGTGCAGGACAGCACGTTTTTATCATACGCTGTTTTGTAAAGGGACCCCTGGATACTTAGCAAAAGGGGTCTTGTGCTTTTTAGGCTAATTAGGAGCATCAGTCAGGAATGGTGGTGGGAGGCCAGGCTTGATGTTTTGCACTAGTGAGCGGCTGAGTAGCAGCCTCTAATGCAGGGACAGGAAGCCTATCTGAGCGGCCTGTGTTCTTCATTCCCAATTCCAGAATGGTTCAGACAGAGAAAAATTTTCATGTCTCTGCTTAGTTCTTTCTTCAAGAGTTCAGGCTTTTCCACTGGGACCTGATTATGTTTTGCCTATGTTCTTAGATTCCTACATTAGTTAGATTTCTTCCATCGAAAGTGACAAGCAGCCTATAGAAGTAAAATAGAAATGATCTGTGCACTCAGAATGGAAGAAGACTATCTCAAACAAGTAGAATAATAAGTTTTAACTTTTTTTGGCAAAAGGGAATTTTGTCTAGATTTCTTTAAAAGGTATTGGCTAATCTTGAGATTTAAAAAATGACAATTGAGTCTTCCAGCTGCCAGCATCTGACATTAGAACGTATTTTGGTTCATTGGAGGGTTTTATACATGATAAAGACTATGTATTTTCCCTGTATGACCATAGTTAATATTCCTGTTGCTGATCACGTGCCTCGTGCTACAGCGTATTTCTTTCCTCTGTTGCACGTCGAGTGTTTCAATTTGATCCTGCATTCCACTAGGACCATATTTCACAGGAGATGATAGAAAGCCTGGGACTCTGAGTGCCGTTGCATTTCTTTGTAGGCTGGTTGAGAAATGGCAACATGTCTGAGTGTTCTGGGATTTGGTTTCATTTCAGCTTACTAAAGGCCTATTGTAAAACCTGTGGAGGCAACGTAAAAGCTTTTGTTTTAGGATTGGGCCCTAAAGAATTGCCAATACCTATTGAAAAACCATGTTGTACTTTTGAAATGAAAAGATCAGTCATGATTTCTAACTGACTGCAGCAACACTTCGATTAAAAGAAGATAGCTTGGTATTTTCTATTATTAAAAAATGAGATTTTTCCCTTTCCAATTTCATAAAGAAATACAGACTAAACTTAGTGTTTCTGCATATGAGCTAATTGCGTTTTCTTTGTAGTCTTAATGGTCTAAAGTGCTGGATCTTTCCTCCTCCGTTTTCAGCAAATGAATACTACCTGGAGGGATAGGAATTTCATATACTTTTTCACCCCCAGGGTTATCTCTTTTGCTGACTGTGTGGCTGTCTCTGTAAAGCATTCCATCAATTGCTCAAGTGTGAATGCTATGTAATATGGTTTATGTCTGGAAGGTTGAAGCTTTCTTCTCCTACTGGGGTTTTCATATTTTGATTAGACAGCCTGAGTTTCTTTCATTTTCTACCTCCTAGGAATTCCTAAAAAATGATCTTGTTGTGCAAACAGTTTGGCAACTGTAACTTTGTAGTTACTTACGCAGAATTTCCTTTCTGCAGTAAAAGAGCAGAACTCCCCACCAGTTTGAATTGTCTTCCACATCAGTAATGGAAGCTACAAGTTCATTGTTGTATTAAATACTGTACTCAAATATGTATTTTAGAGTATCATCTGCTCTAAAGGTTTTTGTCTTAGAAGTATGTTAACTTTTTTATTTATATTACATATGTATTGTTACACTGTTTAAATCTCCTCTTGGTCAGCAGCAATCTAATACTAAAGAAAATTGTCTGTAATTTAGACATCCTGCACTGCAATTGCACAAAAGCAGATCTAGGAAATCTGGTTTTTCTGATTTATATATACAAGAACATGAAGGCGTTGTTATTTAGGTGCAGTGCAAAGAGTAATGAGTATGTGAATAAACGTAGTATTGGACTTGGCATTAATCCACCCAGCAGGAACACTGTTATTAACGCTGGTCACTTAGGCAGTGAGGAGATTTCAGTAACAATTTAGTCATACTTAAATGGTTTATATCTCAGAAGCCATGAAAACTACCATTTCTATTTTCTGGCTATGTTCAAAGTGGCTCAGAAGAGACCGGCCAAGTTCATGCCAAGGAAGTCCTGAGAGGGTTATTAAGAAATGATGTGGAGCTGAGCAGCTGAAAATGGCTGGAGGCTGAGAGTAGGTGAAGGAAAAGGCCTCTGTGTGCCCACCGTGGCCTTACCCTCATCCTGGGGCATTCTTCTGTGGCTCCTCATGGAGAAAGGAGAACAAGCTCAGTGAACCTTTCCTCTGAGTCATCCTATCTCTTTGTTTACCTGTGTGATAATGGGGGGGTAAAAGAAAAATAGAAATGGTTGTAATATTTAGTTGAATTCAGTCACTGGGACTTGTTTGGTTCTTGGAATTGTAGTGACTTCCGGGTCTTTTCTGTTGGTGTTAATTAGAAGAAGTCTCCAAAAGTGTCTGTCTCCCAAGAGTGCTCAATACCTGCTCAGACAGACTAGCATAAGAGCAAGGAGGTTCCTGTTCCTGGAGGAAAGCCAGCCTTGCCCAGGCTCCTTCTGTGTTGCTGACTTGGAGCTACCCTAGTAGAGGTTGCCGTGTCCCAGCAACACAAAAGACACTTTTTTCCCACCAGTGACATGCATGGTCACTGCTGCACAGGGAAAGGTTCATGTTTGGACTGCTGACTTTGTAGTGAGGAGGGGTTAGCTGATCAGACGGGGGGTTAGCTGATGAAGCTGGACAAACCCCTCGCTTAAACTCCCTCCATTGATTGTAACTGTCAAATACATAACAGGCTGTGTGTTTCAGAATGCATGTTCTGAACAGCACAAATATTGCACTTAGAGGAATCTTTGGTAGTCAGTGAATATTGTAATTCCTTTCAGCAGGAGTTTATATTAGTGTCCACATTTTGTAACTCCTTCATTTGTGACAGTTTTTCTACCCAGTCTGAATATGCATTCATTTTTTTCTATCTGGTCTAACACAGGCTCATATGGCAATTAGTTCCAGAGATAAATTGAGGGAATGAAGAAAAGTTATTGTTTGATATTTAAATCAGTTCTATTTACTGTCTTTTTGGCCTTGCAGTCAGAGGAAAGAAACAGAAGTACCTGAATTGCCTTTTTGATATCTTTCTTTTTTTTTCCTCAGCACTGTGATTTGTTCCATGCCATATGTGTTCTGTGTAATGCATCCTTTCTACTTTCCGTGGCTTTGTGTGGGTTTTTTTGGTATTACCTGTACTTTTTAAATGCTGTGTAGCTTACGGAGTTAAATGTGAGATATAAGAAAGATGCTTTCCATGAAACAACAGACAAACGTCTCCTTTGACTGATATGATTGAGAGCAGAAAGACATAATTCCTGAAACACAAATAAGCTTTTTAGTTTGCTTTTCTGGAGAAAACAGATGTTAATTTTAGGAAAGAGAATTGTTTTTTCATATTTAGTACTGTAAATAATAGCATGTTCTTTGAGGACTCTTCTGTTTGTACAGAAAGAAAATTTTAACTCTGAAGAGATTAAATCCATGCATTTATAACTTCTGCCACGTTAAAGGAACTGAAGGTAAATTGATTGGAATAAGTAAATATAATGTTGCATTCTTCAAATATCTGTTATGTAGATCTCTGTCAGAGTGCATATGCTCTATCAAAGCAGATATTTTACCTTCATGTTGTTTGCAAAAGATGTATTTGGTTTAAATATTTGTTGTATTCAGAATGGCAGTCATAAAGAATATCTGGTGGAGAAACAAGTCTGGCTGCTTAGACTGAGTTAGTATGTATTTTAACATAAAGTGAGTAGTATATTTGGTCTGAAGCATTTGAGTTTGCAGACAGAGAACTATTCATCTCAAATACTAATCCCAGATACACATTACTCAAGATTATCTGACTTCATCAGTTCTTGAAACTAGTTGTTGATACTACTCTTTTGCCTCTTCCAAATGCCAGTAAATCCAGCAAAGATTTTATCTGGGCTGCAGCTGCCCCAGTCATGCAGCTCTCCAGTCATAGTTTTACCATGAGAGCTTTTGCTGATATTCCTACACAAATGAAATGCATATTTGGAATGGTATCAAAAAAGGCTCTCAAGAGTGTACAGGGAGTTGAGTGCAGAATGTATGGCCATGAAATAAGTGGGATGGAAATCCTTAGCCGTAGCTTTTTAGAAAGCCAGCAGGTTTAATGTCGGTTATTTCTTTTGGGAGAGAACTTTTTTGGAGAACTTAGTAGCTGATGCAAGCCTATAGTTTGCTGTGGCATGTGAGAGGGATTCTGGCAGTCAGCAAGAATGCATTGGTATGATGATGCTTATTTTTCTGATGCATGGAGAATGTAGGATTTTTAAGGAGTGGTGGTTAAGGATAGAAAGCCAAAGAAATGTATCAGAAAGGCCTCAAATAAACAAAACTGTGTGGTGGTGGTGGTTGCTGTTGTTTATTCAACGTCTGACAGAGTGGTGATGCATTTTCCTTTTAATTTTTGCCCAGGACCATACTGTTTTACCATGCTGCTGAGGACTTCTGTAGTAGTAAACCATCTGCAAAGTTGCTTCCAGATCAACCCCTCGTGAAGCCCAGGTAATGCAGTAGGAAAATTATCACGTTGCTCTGCAATTCTCAGAAGTCTCAATCCCTCAGCTTCTTTAGGGCAAAGCTCCTTAATGTAATCACAATATTTGGATGGCACAGTCCCCAGGATATGTAAACATGCTGCCTAAACAGCTGTTAAATAATTGTCAATGTTTATTCAGGCTCTCAATCAGGGAGAGGTAGATTTTAACACACTTTATGGTGGGATCTGTGTAGAGAACAAAGTTAATCCTTCCTGCTATGGATGTGTTTCAGAGCTGTCGTGCTCTTCTCTGATGTCACTGATTTGCTGTGTGCCATGACAGTGGTTTCTATCCATTCTCACCCTACTTTGTTCGGAACGTCCGTACTAGTGTTGGATTTAGATGATTAGGTATATTCAGAGAACTCCACGAAACTGTGTGCTTTTAACAGACGGTGCAATCAAACCTGAAGTCTCAGCACAGTGATCACTAAACAAGGCATGTTTGAACCAGTTTGTGTCCAAAATTGCATGCAAGAGTTTGCACTTGTTCAAATGCCATGACACAGCGTGTAATATGGATATTTGCTGTAATACATCTGTACAGTTCTGTGCTGCTAGATGCCTAAGGTTAGGCTTGATGCTCCATACAGAGCATAATTTATTTTCAGACTGAAAGATGTTCCAAGTGATAGAGCATGAAGTTAGGAACAACGTGTGAATCCACTAAAGAAAAATAATTTTTAGATGTGTATTGTGTTTATATCGGTGTAGATCTGTACTTTTTATTCAGGTTTCCTAAACTTGAAATAAGGAGGAAAAAAATTCAAACCATTCCCTGGATCTTGTGGGTAATTCCTTTATAGTGGATGATCTAGTTTCCACATTAATATCAAGTATTTGATCTCTACTTACGGCAAGGTTTTGCAGTGGTATAAAAATTAAAGGTTTAGTTTATCTTTGCACTTCGATGCGCTTGTGAAGCTTTCATTAAGAGTTAAATGAATACAGTAAGATAAGACATACTTTCATGTCTTAGAAGTCAAGATCCAAAAGAGTAAATATAATATGAAAACTGTTACTGGATATATGATCTAAATATATGCAGTGTGATTGCTCTTTTCTAAATATTAGCTATCCAACTTAGTACTTTGCACCGTGGCATCATGACAGCATGAGGCCTGATGTGATATAAATGATGCCAATCTATGCACTGTTGGCATGAGCATCTGTCTCCTTGGCAGACTCCAAAGGCAGCTCCTGGCAGCTTTGGAGTTGCCTCTAGGTCTATCATATGGTTAGGCTTCTGACTTTTTCTCTTTAGCTGAAGTCCACTCCATCTGGAACCTATTTAATTCTCTTTCACCTTTGATTCTGGAGAAACATGTATGGTAACATTGGGCATTCTGAACTGAGGACTCTGCAATTATTTAAATGCTTATGGATCTTCTGCTGAGATCTGAAACAAACTCTGAATGTTACAAGCTAGAACTGAAATCTGAAAAAGAATGAAACCAAAAGCACTCTTCCATATAAAACTAACAAGGAAATTACAGTATAATTTCTTTTTTTTCATTTTGTCTGGGGGGTTGTTGGGTTTTTTACAGTCAGATCCATACTACGGTGATGGTGTTTTACCTCTTGGTGCTGGCCAGGCTGCCAGACAAAATCTGAAATGCACAGTCAGCATCAAGGAGCAGGAGGAGGATAAAAACAGGCACAGTAGGTCTGATAAGAGCTCTGTACTGACCTAGAAGGATGTTACAGATCAAGGCATGCTGTAGCTCCAAGATTCATCCAGCTTAGGCAATGGTTTAACTCTGGGCACTCAACCATAAAAGTTCTAGCATAGATCAGGGTTGTACTGTATCACATAACACAGAATTAAATTATTCTCCTCCTTCTTGCATCTTTTACCACCTACTTTAGTCTAAAGACCAAGTATGAATAGTTTCCAGTCACAGCTGTAGTGGGATCTGGTCTTCTCAGAGAGACAGAAAAATCAAAGGTTTTCCAGAGATTGAGAAACCATCAAGTTAAAATGGTCATTAATTTTTTTATTAAGTCCTCTTCTTCCATTCATGCTCCTACATTGCCATTTAAAGACTCTTGTACCCTCACAGTCTCCTTTTAACATCAGTGTCTAGCACGTGAAAAGGGGAAGGCTCATCAAAAGTGGAACGTTTCAGTCCGCACCTGTTGGTCAAAAGGACAAAACTGACAAAAGGTCAAATACTTTGGAAAAACCAAAGACAATGGAGGGTGGGAGGAAACAGAACTTCTCTGTAGTAAAAGCAGACAGCTTGTTCACTCATCCTCTGGATCCCAGCACACTTCTTAGGGTCTCTGTGACATCTGGCTCACTTGCTTTGGTTTCTCTTCAGTCTTTCTCTCACACCAGGAGAGGGCTGTACATGCTGCTCCATCCTGCCATGCCAATTACAGCAAGGGGATAATGACACTGACTCCATTCCAAGGCTCTCTAGGCTTATAGCCGATTAGACAGATGGGCAAAAACATGGGAAAGACTTGCCTTTAACTTTAAGGACTGTGATCTGAAAGACAAACTTACTTTTTCTTCTTGCCTAGATCTAGCATAGACTTTCACATGCTTTTCTGTGGCAGAGACAGATCTTAACCAAAATCCCAGCTACCAGCCCTTTTTCTGCCTTGTCCTATTTTCTGTATATCCTATTTTCTCTGTCACTGAAGATGACTTATGAAGACAAAGGGAAAATGCTCCTGAGAGCCTTACCTGAAGTTCTTCATTATGTCCTCCCGGGCACAAACAGTGCATCTGAATGCTTGGACATTAATTTTCTCAGCACAACTTGAACCTCATTTGGTTCTGTTAGCCTCTGAGGAGCATTCAGATCGGTCCAAGCAATCCCCGAACCCTGACATCAATTTGTCTGCCAAAGTCACCAGTTTAATAAACAATGATATTAACCAGATAAAGGTTATGTCCCTTTAATATTCATATAATACTTCACTATGCATTTTTAAATCTTGTTTGAGCAGTCACTTGGAAAGACAGCAAGCCTGAAAAGCTTCTTTTGAAGAGAGCTGTGCTGGATGCCAGGTTGTCATGCAATATGTTGTTTCCCCTCCTCTGCTGCATATCTAGGAGGTGAACTTCTGTGATGGAGATGACTGAAGAAAGACACTAATTTGGGGTTTGACATTTAACAGACAAAAATAGATGCAAAATGAAGAATGTTGTTACAGGTATAAAAATAAGCAAGAAATCAAAATGATCAGGAACAGAGAGAAGCAGGTGACTCATTGTGAAATAAAAGAAATTATTAAGGATAGCTTACTTTGAGTCTTCTCATGATTTAGGTTGGAGCTTGCAAACCACGGCTGATTCCTCCCCTAAATCAGTTCTGATGATCTTGATACTTGGTAGAGAAAACCTTTTTCTTATTCCACACTGGGTTCAGAATCCTATTTACTGGTAAATGTAGCTGCCAGATTACATAGCTGCCAGATCATGCAACTCTTACTCAAATTCCCAACAAAACCAGGATTAACTGAGGAGGTGAATACCTCACTACGCAACATCTTGGCAGACCACAACTGGCAAAGGTGCAAGAGAAAACTTGGTCTGTAGTCTTTAGTCCGTATTGCTGTCTTGTCACTGCATTGCAAGAAAGGGTTAGAAAATCAGAGTATTTGTGAATTTATCATACAAATTAACTGCCACTTGGAGATAATTGTAAACCAGCATAAATTATATAAGACACATGTTTACAAAGCGATGTACACATACCCTTTAAAATGCAAAGTTGGCCTGCTTTATGAAAAACAGATATTTAAGAAGGGAAAAATACTTCAAGGAACCTAACAAATATTGTTAGAATACTGATGACTCTCATACACTCAACCTGGGAATCCTTTGGTGTAGATCTGTCACTTTTTTCTTGACGGATTGCTTTTGTTAAAGGCATGTTCTGGTAATAGATGCTGTAAGTGCAGCCTGCTGCACACCACCAAGGGCCATCTCGGAATAATAGAAAGCTTAGAGCTTCAGTCTATCCATCACAAGGAAAGACTACCTAAGATGTGTGAATCAAATAAATGCCTGTATATGACTCAAAAACTGATAGAAACTTCATTTCTTTTGTGCTTTAAAGAGGATTAGGATAACTTCACCCTAACTCTTCGCCAAAATAGCCCTAGCCTTTAAACTTCATATCGCTGAAGTCAGGAATGAAAGAAAAGGTGACATTTTTTACACGTCATGGGTTGATTTTTGATTGATTTGAGATGAGACTCTCCTTTTATAAAATCCCAAACCAATAAACAGAAGCATGAAATACGCAGGCAGGGTTTTTGTTCTATGAACAATCGTCCTTTTATGTACCGAGGGGATGGGGATTAGTCAATTTGTGCTAACTAGGAAAGAGGAGAAAAGGTGCCTGAAGGTGTGAAGGTTTATTATTCTACAATATGTGCCCCTGGTCATTTCTATCAACAAACTGGGAAATGTTAATGGAGCATGCTTTCCAGTTTGTATTAATTTGTCGATATTTATCTTTCGCTATTTCGCACAGGCTCTAAACTAGCTTGTTTAGAATGTCCAAACCTCTGCAGTTATTATGGGCCAGTTCACATATGTTGTGGTGTGGTCTGTCTAAGACTTAACTCTGTAAAACCACTGTCCCATTAGAAGGAATGGTACCTTCTAGCTCTGAATTATGATGATTTCTCCCAAAGAGTTGAAGGAATTGATGCATTTAATCTGTGTAGAGACATGTTCAGTTCTTCAGGAGACCTAACAGAAGAAGTAGGATGTGTTTCAATACACCTAGAATTTACTAAGTATCATTACACATATAATAGCACACATCTAATTAGCACAGAAAGACATTTCTATAGAGGTGGCAATAGAAAACCTCATGTAAAATGATTTAAGCTACATGGACTGCTGCAGTACATGAACAAGATGTTATAATAAACGCACTATGTACTTCTTCATGTATCTTTTTCTACCCTGTTCCTTAGAATAGAAACCTCATCATGAACAACTTTGAAGCTCTATGAATTGCCAATCTAAAAATCTAGTTATTACTAGATTTTAATATTTCTATCTTAAAACTCTGCAAGGAGCCAAAACTTACCTAGTCCTTGCCCCACAGATCTCACATCGTAAGATTAAAACCAAGTGAAATAAGCTAAAAGGGCTTCATCAGAGCAGGGATAAAAAGAAGAACTACTTGGATGCATATATTCTGACGATTTTCTTGTGATTTGAAAACAGGAGAATTTTAGAATAATTACACTTGGCAATCTCTTTCTCTTTCCTTTGTCGTGGAAAAGGAGTTTCAGTCTAAAAAGGAAAAATGTCACAGCATACACTTCCTCAGTTCCTTAAATATTCCTCATAATTTGAATTTCCTTTACTATTTCTGTTAGTTTTAAGTACTTTACACTTATAGTTTAAAGGCATGAGAAGAGATGAAAAAAAAATTAAAAACCAAAACAAAATAAATTTACTATATCCTACCTTCTTTATGTTGTTTTAATTAATAGTTTGATCAGATTAATTTAAACAACTGACTTAATAGCTCAGTTGTCATCACTGAACATGTCTATAAATAAAGAGAGAGAGTTGTGACCTTTATCCTTATTAGAGGTGTTTGGGTTTGAGGATTATTACAAAAATCATGACTCTTGTCAGGTACACATCATTAAGTAAGATGAAGGTTAAAATGTTGTCGAGTCCGTGGCTCAGGTCTTCTACATAAGAGGGATGTTCTATTCTACCAACCTTTAAAAAAAATTTCAATTATTGTTCCTTTATACTAGAAGTCAGTGGAGGTTGTCCCTAGTCTGAGTTCAGGCTGGCAACATGTTTGTTCTGTGATCTTGCCTGTGCTAGCCTTTTTGGAAAAAAAAAATAAAGGTCTCTCCTTTTTTTATACTGGTTGAGAATGAGAGAGTAAAATGCATTTTCTTGGGGAATAAAATCTGAAAGCTTAACACAGGTTTTCCTTTGGCAAACTTGCTAATGATCTATTTTGAACACATTTAGAAAAAGTAGCTTCCCAGTAGGAGACATTTATAGTAGAAGACAGAGAGTTCCAATTTTGTGAAGTGTTTGATGAGGGAGAGTGAGATATATGAGGAAAGGAATAAAATCTGAGTGTTGCCTCTCTTAAATGCTTAGATAAACAGCAAAGATTCTACTAAGCCAATGTTTCTTTTCAGGTGTAGTTAATATACAGTTTTGCTTTAATGTTTCCAAGAGGTTTTGCTGGTTGTACAGGACCACACAGACAGTCGATTCTAGAGACAGGAACAGAATTCTTGCTTTTCTATCCCACAGCATGCTCAGGTCACTGTAGAATAGGGTTGTGTAACAGGGCCAATTATGAGCTCTACACTCAAAATACAATAAATCACTTGGGGTGCATCCTTCTTTTGAAATTAGTTTGATTTCCCTTGAATTAGCAATCCTTTTTCATCATAATTTCTGTAATCATTGCTCTAAGGTTTTCTTAGAAGCTGTATCAAAGATGGAAGAACCATAGGTATAAAATCCGTATGTGTCTTTGGAACTTTTATTCCTGTAGATTTAAGATAACGTGAATATCCATGTGCCTAACCAGGTCTGTGGTCTAAAAATTAGAGTACAAATTACAATGATAAAGAAACAATAGTAAAAAAGGTGTAGAATTGGAAGTGAGATGAAGAGTTCATACTAGGATATAGGAAGAATTGTATGCAGAAGTACAATGGTGCTCCAAAATTATTTGCCTTGCTGTAAGAACAGCATCCTACAACACCAGTTAGTATCTCTGATATTGAACTGATTTCCTCCAGTATGAAAAGAATACAGATTGGTAGTTGCAGTTGCTGTCACATGTTTCTGAACTATGAATTACTTATTAAGCTGTGCAAGAATAATAGTTACAATACAGGAACCAAAATACTTAGCTACCTTGCGATGGAAGATGAAAAAACAAAAACAAACCTGCACAGGTTCATATCATCTACATGAGCAAAATTCAGCTCATCTTTGTAGCGAAGTCTGGTCAGGTCACACACAAGCTTAACACGTGTCTCTTGCCTAAAATACCAGTGTCAATATAATGGATTAGGACAGCAGTGTCAAATTCAATTACTCATTTAGGTTAGGTTCGGTTTCCTTCATGTCTGTAGGATCATTAGGGAACAGAAACTTGATATGATAATGAAAATAAGTTTTGATATAGGGAATGAACTGCTTAAATCACCAAGAGGTTCTTTTATGGCTAGTTAACACAGTGGCCTATTGGTAGTTTAGTGGCCAACTTGATGCCTTTTCTAGTAACTAAACATATATGGAAATTACAAAACATTCTTACAGACAGGTGGGCTTTTCCTGCAACTGTAGAGCTATGCAGACAACAAACATTTGGGGTTATAAACAAAGAAACACTGATGCTACCATAGGTAATAGGAAAGCGCTGTGAAAAATCACCCTCTTATTTCTGGTGTACTAGGACCATTAAAGGGCAGTGGCCAGGTAAGATGGGTATTGATGTGGCTTGGCTATTTTTTGCTGTGGAGAGAACAGGCTAGATTGGGAAAGAAGGTGTGCCAAACTTCACACCTTAGTCTGTGATCTCTTACCAGATTTTGACTGAGAGAAGTTTGTGTTGCTGCATATTTATTAGTTAATTTCTTTGATTCTAAGAATTAAACTAAGTGCTCGTTGCTCACATGGCAGTCTTTCAGCCTGTTAGAAATTAAGACTTCAGACTTGAAGTTTATTGGAAAAATGAGCAAATCTCTATCTGTTTCTGAATTGACTGGTTTTATGTTAGTGTAATACTGCTGGTTCTTATTAGCTGCAGTATTTGGGCCAGAACTAGCAACCAAGCTATAACTAATGTGACTCATTTCTTCTTGAGTCTGGGAGGGCAAATTCTCTTCATAGCTATTTGTGAAATAAGTCCAGGAATGAAGTTACACTTTTCAGCCTTACTTTGGCTGTTTCCAGGAACCCTGGAGTCCTGAATGCTTTGGGCCCATCCCTGACATACTAGCTACATATTCCATCTGGTTTTTAGCCATTAAAGGTCACCCATCTAACCATCTTACATAACTCTGGTGCCAAACTGATCAAGTCTTGATCATAACAACAGCTCATAAATATTCTCATTTCACACAAAGGACTTTAAGGCACTCTCTGTTTTGATTCATAAGTTCTAATAATATTAGCATTTGTATATCCTGGCATTGTAGAGAGTAGAAAGTAGAGATGAGATGACCTGAGAAAGCATATTGAGAAAAGACAAGAGATGACAAGATAATGTATAAAGTCAAGGTCAAGGAGACATTGCTGTGTGAATCAGAGATGTTCCGAAGCATGACAAGAAAGGAGGAAGAGTGGAAGGAGGAGGAGGAGGTGAAATACCTGATAGGTGATGTCAATTTATTTTTCAGGTGTTACTGGACTCTTGAGATGAGTCATTAAAAAGAAGGTGGCTGTACAGAAATTGCTGAAAGCCATTATGCTTTTCTGAACAAAGAGTTAATTTAATTGCTTTGTGAGAAATGCAGTCTGGAAGTGTATACACTTTATATAAACTTCCTACTTGGGGCATCTGTTTTGCTCAAGTAGTCATTTGCTAACTGTCACGGTTTAGGGTCAGGGCAGCCCCTTAGACCTATAACAGATGCTCTCTGTTAACCCCCCTCCCTCCCCAGAGGGGAAGGGAAAGGCAATAAGGGAGAGAGACTTAGCGATTAGAAAAGGAAACTAGAACAGCTTGAATGAAAATGAAATTAATAATTAGAAAAAAAATGGAATATGTACAAATATATACAAAACCAGTATGGAACCCAACCCTCCTGATGGTAATTACATCACCGTCACCACTGTGGAGCAGGCACTGGGGCAGTCCCAGCCTGGGCCCTGCAGCAGACAGGAGCTGTGTTCAGGAGCTGGATTCTGCTACCAGGTTCAGGAACACACAGACCGGATCGAAGGCAGAACGGAGAGAGTCCTCCTTGGGTGCTCCGAGGAAGGAACTGAAAGAGGACCCGAGGCAAGCCAAGCAAGAGCTGTCAAGGCAGTCCAAGAGGGGAGAAGAGCCCAGAGACCTTTCAGATCCCTCAGCTCTAAACCAAATATGGCATCTATGGGCTGGAATCCCTCCTTGCTCAGTTTAGAGTCACCCATCCTGGCCACTTCTCCCTGCAGGTGCCACCTTTCACTTTCTGCACCCCCGAGTGTGGTACACAAGACCCAGCAGTGGCCTTGGTCTGCACACCAATCCTTGGTACTAACTCTAACCCTGAGGTGTCATCACTGCTAGAAGCAGACACTGTCTGTGAGAACAGGCTGCTAACTTCAGAAAGTGCAGTTAATTAGAAGAACTGAGCTGAAAAGTAAAATTACTGAACAGAATTAATTTTTTTTCACTCAAACCAGGACACTAACAAAAGGAAGTTTCAAGGCAATCAAAAGAATCTCTGAGTTCAAACTGAACTCAAGACATGGTTTCAGTCAAAAATGAAGGAAGAATGAAAGTGAAGACATGCTGTAAAATAATTGTGAGTTTAGTTTGGTACTGTAAATTATTTGGTTTCAAAGCATTTTGCAGTTAACTTCTGAACCTGCAAAGTATTTTTTTTTTGTTTTAAAGCTGAACAAAAAGAACAGAAGCACATACTGCCTTTTTTTGTTCCAGGTTGAAAGAAAAAAACGGGTTGGCTCTAAGCTTCCTTTGTATGAGATACTATGATTCTCTTAAATGAAGTAGGGGGAATATACTTGACTTTCATGCTTGAATTGTTTTGCTTGGACACAACTCTAATATTCAACTTCAGCATGTAGTGGCTTATATGTACCATATGTACCTGTGGCTGTTAAAGCAGGAAATAAGGAAAAATGCCTTTGTGAATAGTCTGAAAAGTAAAGAAGGATCAGAGTGATGAATTGTACAAAGAATGCTAAATGCTCATATAGAATATTCTGAGTGCAGTAATATCTAGTATTGTTCCCAGTCTTCCAGAGCAACATAGTCAACATTGTGAAGAAGAGCAAGAAGATAGGTCCCTTTTCTCAGAGCTAGGAAGCACTAGGAAATACTTTAATTCTGTCTTTGTACTGAACTTTTAAACTTCGTAAAAAAAAACCAAACAAACAAAAAAAAAAAACCACCTTCTTTGAAGGAGTGCAGGCTGAAACGTTAATCACATACATGTTGGGAGTAAAGATAGCATTTTTTGTTATGACATGCAGTTTATTCTCCATAAGGTCTCACATAAGTCATGTACGATGCATCATTGTTATTGAGTTGAATTGGGGGAAAATTTTTTCTTTGTGAAAATGCATGTAATTTTGAGGAAACCACATACTCAAAGTATTAGATTTTATACATATTTTACAAGCGCTTACTGTTGCTCCCCAGGCTCTGAACACCTGACATACAGCTAAAGGCAGAGTAGTTATCATTTGCTACAATTCGTAAAGCAAGAAGATGATTCCATCTTCTGATGCTGAAGGCTCTTTTTCACCTAGTTGGACGTAACCCACTGCCAGAGCAGTCATCTTCTCATAATTGGTGCTTTTGGGTCTTCCTTCTGAAAGGGATAGGTAGCATTTGCCTGAGAACTCGTATGTCAATTGAAAAGAACTTGATCTATCCCCTATTTTTAACTTGGGCATTTAGCTGTTTTGAATGAAGGAAGTCATTGTCATGTTTTGAATTAATACCTTGGTAAATTCTCTCATACTTATGTTGACTTGTTAATTAGTAATGAGAAATGGTAAGCAGCAAATTAAAATCTTTAATTCTTCCCATTCTTTTTTGGTTCTCTTATACTTTTGGATTTTCTTAACTTTAAAAAAAGAAAGAAACCATTTAAATGTACCATTGGAGTTACAAGTGCTCTCTGATAAACTGGGCATGTATGTACGCTCACAAAGTCAGTCTAAGGCAGAGTAGGTAGCAATGTTGCTTGTATGATATCTCCCAACATCTGTGAAAACATCTCTAAAAGTGACGTGATAAATGCAGCAGGAAATTCCAGAGTGACAAAATGATCATATACCTTGAGCTCTATTAGCCCATTCATTCTTCTCCTCATAAACACAAAGAGCAATGGCGAGAATATCCTCTGTGTAATATATATTTGTGGCTCACTTGTTTTGGGTCACTGAAATCCAGCTCCTCATTCCTTATTTTTACCAAGTTGCAATTTTAAGTTGTCTGATGCACATAGCAGATGGATTTGGGTATGTTATCTAGGACAAAATATCTAGGACAATTTAAAGTACAGACTTGCACTAAAAAAACCCCAACTATTTAACTGGAAACAGATTTCTTTAGCATTTTTCCTAGTCAATTAAAATTTCCTCTAAAATTATCACAATATATCGATAAATCTGATCTGTGTAAATCTCTTAGATTTCTCCTCATAATTCTGTCTTCCAAATCTTTTACTGGTGTGTGTGTCCATTAAACTTAAATTTCTATGATTAAAAATATATTAAGTAAAGGCAAGCAAACTTTCATCTAAGTTTGTATATATGTGTGTGTATACACACACACATACATATATATATATATACACACACACATTTTTGTAGCAAAGTTGAAAAGTGTTATGGAGACCTATTGGCTGGATGAAATGGCTGGTTTTGCAAAATCTATTATACAAATATGATAGAAAAATTCCAAAGCAGAAGGGAAACAAAAACAAATGTCCAAAAGTTAAATGCTCTCATGAAACAAAACAGTAAGAGCCATCAGGGAAGATGTCATTCATCTCCCTATCAGGTGTCTGTAAGCAGATTAGGTATTTTCACTTGGAAATGGATTGCAAAGTAATGTAAGGATGATTCCTAGAGTGCAAATTTAAACTCCTATTGTTATCTGCAGAGCCTGTGCTGTAAGAACTTTAGCTCGATCCCATACTGGAACGTGCACTTCTGCTGTTTGCAGAATGGTTGGTTGGGATGAAATACTGCAGAATCTCTGCAGTGTGCTCGGGAAGCAGCGGTGGAGCGTGGCTCAGAATGTATATGATAAAACCTACTTTGTTTAAAATTCTGTGATCATGAGGAATGAATGGGTTTTGGACTGGAAATGCAAGCAGTCAAAGAATTTGGATCATCTTTGCAATATGTATGGTATGGCTTCTAACGTTTCTAATGTGTCACAGATGGTCTGGTTGGGCAGAAGGACTGCCAAAAGTGAATGTATGAAATCAATCTCTTTTTCACCATATCGCACCATCTGTTGCCAGTTCATTGCGTCTGTTGCTAATAACAAATAATTAATAATAATTTCAATAATTTAATTATTAAGTTCCTGCTTCACGTGAAATTATTATTATTGGGTTTTACTGTTTTAGTCGCATTTTTTCCATTTCATTTTCACTGTATACATTATGCCCTTGTCAGTGTTTTCCAATTGTTACCATATAACTCTGTTACAAATATATACATATATACATATATACATATAACCTCTGTTTGCAAATCATTTCTCACAAATTTCTGATACCATAGTTTCAGGTAGGTGCTACGTATTTCTATGCATCTAAAATAATTTATTATGGGTAATAACTACAGTTTTTACATCTTTTTCTTGTAAGCATGTTTTCAAACTTAATAAGGCATAGCTGTCTTTACAGTAGGATGAAAGGTTCCAACAAGCACAAATGCCGTTCCTCATGATTTGACTTCTTCATATGTGTATGTTAATTCAGTAATTTTCCCCAGGCATATTTAGTTACTTATTTCCTTTTACACTAGATTTTTATTCTTCTTACGTGGTGCTTTATGTCTATTTGCTGCTCCTAATACCAAAACATTAACAGTTGTGCCAAACTCTCAACCACTGGCAGGGGTTGTAAGGTCCCTAATTGCCTGCCCGGATGTGCACCAGCCACCACTATACACATACACCAGAGTGTCTCAGTTACCTCTGCTTTCTTATTCCTTCATGAGGGTGTGTAGGAAAGGCCAGGATTGAACCTTCCCCTCATTCTTTATGGTTTTCTGCACATTGACTGTATGACCATGGTATCGGTTTTTAACATATGAACATTGTTTCCTTTTAGCATATATTAAAAAGCGGGGTGATTGGTGTCGTGTGAAACTGGGAAACAGTTCTTCTTTCTTAGCAGCATCTGCTCCTTTTTTGATAAATACTTACATCCCAGAAATCATAATCCCATAAAAACAGAAAACAGATTAATTCCATAGTACATGCAGTGTAGTTTACTTCATCGTAATCAAACTCATCTGTTCTGGGTTACGACAGAGGAAATGCTCAAGTTACGTATCAGGTAGTGTGTCTGAAAAGAAGGTTTCCTTTCCTCTCGCCTCCCCCACACCTGAATTTAGCTCTTAACTTGAGAAATGACATGCAGATTTACATCTGGGTGGAAGTTCCTGCATCAGAATGATAGTAGGAGTTCTGCGTTCATATTTAGAAGTCCCCAAAGAAAGTTTTCCTGGGATTGTTCTTTTTAACCTTCAGCATTACTTCTGCTCTCAGTGTAAATGCTTGCTTTTAAAACTCCACTTAACGTATGGCCTAGATACACTGCAGAAATGAATCCCACGTGTTAATTATGCATAAACCAACACAGAAAGAAAAAGTTGCTAAGTGTTCTAGGGGTGGTTGCCTTGTTTTTTGCCTCTTCTTTTTTTCAGTAGTGTTTAAAGTTTGAACAGAGGTTTGTCGTCTCACTGTTTGCTTAGGTTTTAGCAACACCAGTGACACACAGTCCGTGGTTTTGCATTCCAAGCCAACTGAATTTTCATCTGTGCATGTTCACAAGAACTGTGTGGAGGGGGACATCATAGTTGAGGAGCGATGTGAGTCAGATGTTATTTTCTGTGCGACTTGCGTAATCTGTAATAACAGAGGCGTCTAATAACCTGTGTTTCTTACTGACAGCTCACTGAGCTGGGAATGCAGGTTCTTGCCGCTAGCCAGGAGCTGTGTTGTTGACATAGATCTGGAAAAGTGTCTTAGATTTAAGGGTATGCTGAATTCTAGCTGGTTGTGCTAGTGAAGAGCAGCTAAATCCTCAAAATCTGTCTTACGTATGGATTTTACCAGTACATTAATTCAGTGAGAAAATCCCACTCTTTCCATTTGCTCGCATGGAGGAAGTATAAAAAAGATAAGAGTGTGGCTGATTCTTACAATTCTGGGTTCTTTCTGATGAGGCAGGAAGGTAGTGGTTGCACCGCCTGCGCGTGGCATTTTTTGTATCAGTAGCACTGGAAAATGTGCCTTCTGTGCTCTCTCATGTTGGTCTGGTATTGTCAATGTCAACTTTATTTTCTTCCTTAGACTTTAATAGAGGGAAGCTGGAAATCGATTCCTAATCTTGGCAAAACAAGACAGCCCAATTGTGAAGAGAAGTCCTGTTGTCTTATGTAGGTCTGTGTATGTATTTGGTAGACTGGTATTGCATCCTGTCAGGGGGAGTAAATGGGAGTTGTAGTTAATGAGATTTTTAAAACAACTTTGAGGCTGGAAGAGCATCAAATTCATAGCAATATTTACTTAATGTAACCTTTTCAAGCCAGGTAAAAATATCAAGCATAGTCTATAAATATAACTTAGTGGAGGCACCAAGAAACCTGCAACGCAGAACTCTGGCAGTTTGGGCTCTTGTGGAGACATCTGAAAACCTGATTACTTTCTGTGTAATTTTGTGTGGTTTGTTGCACTTGTGATTTGATTCAGGCCAGACGTGCCTTTGAAATTCATCATTTTTGTTTGTTCCATTGACACGGATGAGCGGTTTGCTGCATTCCAAGGGCTGTGCTTGTTTTGTCAGTCAAAGTGCTGCCTGTCCTCTTCTCTGCCTCCTCACATTACTGTGGACCAGACCTGTGCAACTGGCTAACTGATCTCTCCTATATCCAGCATCCTCAGGGTTCAGGTGATGAGAAAGTGAGAATTATGACCGTACCATTGTAACTTCACCTGCACTCAGGTTTGGTTTTTTTACCACAAGGTTTTATTTGGTTAGTAGCTGAGCTGTTTTCTTCCTATTTGGTTTTCCTCACCAGAAAAATGAATAGCCGATTATCAGTGTGCTTCTCATTTTTAACTGTACTACGTTTTAATCTGTTTCATGCTTGCTACAAATATGAATGCAAACTTTGGCTTCATAAAGCATGATATTTAGTTTGTCATTCTCAGCTGCTACGGAGACCATGTCCCGCAGAGAAGTATTCTGCTAATGTTACAACTAACAGCATCCCAGCAGAGTTTTACCCGTACTAGTAACACATACTCTAAAATTTGTTACTCGATGTAAAGTAGAATTGTCAGCAGACACTAAAATAACTGGTTTGTCACTCTATAATAACAAAGTTACTGAGTATTAAACTGACGTTTTATCCAAAAATACATGTTAATCATGTAATACAGTTAGTCATCTGGACTTCCTCATGATACAATGTGAGATATACCTACCTCCTGTTGGGGATTCATTTGACCTTAGACATTTATTTTCAGAAAGTGTTTTTCTTTCCTCAGATACCAATATCATGACTAACTCAGAATAGAATTAACTTCTAGATAGCTACAGTTAGGTGACAAGATACATAGCCACTGATTCCAATGTTAATTTAGATTTATAGGTGCATTTTGTACTTACATATATGTGTATGTATTTATAGACAGCTTTGTAAAATGTGGACTCCTTGTCATCTTGCCCACTGGGGTACTCAAGTTATTCAGGTAATGTTCAGTCTGCTGCTGTTTGAAGGATTCTTGCTAGAGGCACTTCTCTTCAGCTGCCAAGTGTGCCAACTCAGCATAAAAGTTTGGTCGGTTGTCAAGGGAAAAGAGCCCCATGTTTGGTATATAAAAAAGCAAACAAAAAGAAATAATCAATATTTTAAAAGTTTTCAATAGGAATAGATTTGCTGATGAATTTGAATTGATACTGCTGTGTGGTTTTTCCTGGGAGTTTAGCATTGCTCATGGCTATTTTTTTCTGTTCAGTCCATCCAGTATATAGGTTCATTACCATTGAAATGCTCTTGAAATGTTTGAAGAAAGGGAATATTGACTCAGGCAGAATGAAAAAAAAAAAAAAAAGGTTTAATGCTTTTCCAGCTTCCTATACCAGCTTTATGTGGAAGTAATCACTCAGTTATTAATTCATAACTTGGTTCTTTAATAATAGATAAATATTAGTCATAAATCAAATAGCTTTTTGTCATGAAGAATTTTTTTCCTACAGTTTCAGTGTTCTTATTTTAGATGTTGTTGCCTTTGCATCATTTTATCCTGTAAAATTTGCTCTCATAAAAAACATTTTAAAAAGGATTTGGCAATGAAGCAAATACTAGACTCATTCTGTTTAAATCTGTGGTGAGGACATGTACTGCTCTTATGTTAATGCAGGATTTAATTTGACTTGCTTCACTTTATTGCAAGCCAGAGTCAATCACTATCTTGTTTCATGTAAACCTACCCTGGGCTATTTATTACTAATATATCCAAATCCCTTATTCTGAGGGAAAGAAAAATAATAAAGGGGTGGGGAGGAGAGCTGTCAGTCAAAGAAGTATGTGATCCAAACAGCATGAACAACTTGCAAAAGAATGGCAAAGATATAATAAAAGGGAAAGAATGTGATTCTGCTCCTGAGGATTTGCTTTCCCACTTCTTGTGACTGCTGTAGGTTCACTGAGCTGAGCACAAATGTGTAGACTTTCTATCAGCATTGGTGTTTTGCATTTCATTAAATCTATCCTCATGTCAACCCACAGATCTTCTCTCCTTTTCCAGATCCCCCTTCCTGGCTGGGAAGGAGCTATCAGGTGATAGAGCAACTGCTATAGTTGAGCCCTGGATTCAGGCTAAACATAGGCAAGATGCTATTTTAACAGCTATTTACTAAATACAATGGTTAATTGTTAGTTATTTAACTGTTATCCATAAATAACTACTTAAGCTGGAGGAACACATAAAATGCTTTGAATTAGGACCTTTATGAAAAATGTAAGGCAGCATACTTAATTTACTTATAAATTAAATTGTTGAGTGTGCTGCCTGTTGGATAGGGCTGATTGTGGAGCTGGAAACCCAAACTGTGTGTTTCAGGCCATTACTTCTTTTCAGTGAAAATGGCTATTCTTGCCATATTAACAGTATGTAGCTAAAACTATTAAAGTCAAATAAATCAAAATAAATGCTTTAATAGGTAAATTTTCTACAAATTTTTTCATGTTTAAAAGGATTCGCTTTAACTTTTCAGAAAGAACTGAAGTGTCACAGAACAGGCAGTTCTGGTTTGCACAGTTCCTATTTCTCTAAAATCATTCATTGCTCAGAAGTTACAAAATTAATGAAAAACTATATATTTTTTTTTTTGCAGTTTGAATTAAAAGTTGTGCAAAAACCAACAACTCATGAAGATAGAAGGTTTGGGGCTTTTTTTTCTCCTTCATTGTGACATTAAGAATTGAATTAATAGCCATAATCTGTTCTGCAGGATTATTTTTCTCAAAAAACTCGCTACCATAACCTGATAGATAATATTATTTAAAAGTTATTAAATAACTTAATTAATGTTATTACTACTGTTAACAAATACAAATTATTTCTGTCTTAATTATTTTGCTGAAATAGTAACTTGAATGTCCTTGTGCCATCTTTTCAGGTACTTAAAGGCACTAGTATTTACTAAAACCATTCTTTCCCTTGACACCTTATTTTTCCCTTTGGCACAAAAGATATCTTGTTCCAGTGTACAGTGGGTTGATCCCACCTGGTCGCTAAGCACCCGTCAGCTGCTCATGGACTCTCCTCCCCAGCAGGATGGGCGAGAGGATCAGAAGAACAAAAGTGAGAAAAAAAAAATCATAAACTGAGATCAAGACTACTTAGTAAGTCTAGGAGAGAGGGGAAAAAAGCCCCAACCAAGCAACACAAAGGTCTCAGCACCTCCCACCAGCCATCTGATGCCCAGCCAGTCTCTGAGCAACTTTGGGAAGGGGGTAGCCTCTACTTTTACCTCACCAGCTTTACTGCTGAGCATGACATCCTACGGCATGGAATATCCCTTTGGTCAGCTTGGGTCAGCTGTCCTAGCTCCCACCTCTTGCCTACACCAGCCTACCTGTTGTAGGAGCAGAGTGGGCAACACAGAACATCTCCAGCTGGACAAGTGTTGCTCAGCAATAACCAAAACACCAGCAATTTATTAGTGCTGCTTTAATCAGAAATCCAAATTACAGCAGTGAAGATGAGCTCCACTCCAGACAGACCCAGTACGCAGTGCCGTAACTCACTGGGGGACAGCATTTGGTTTGAAGTCTTGGCTTTTTTAGGCAGTGTACAAAATTGATGAGTGTCGTGGGTTCATTTTGTATATTAAGGACAAAAAAAACCTCACACAGGAATAAAATACGGGTGGATGTGCAAAGTAAGTTTGTTTTGACACGTAATATTGAAGTTGTTCATTATTACTCTGAATGGGAATGGTAATTTGATCCTTTACTGACAAAATTACAATTTTTAGGTTTTGCAGCAAATATCTCACATATTGTACAAAACCCACAATAATGGTTTTTAAGCATTTGTTGTGTCTCCTTGAAATTACACTCTTGAAATGAGTTATTGTCTTGTTTTGATGGTAGAGCATTTGGTTTCCTTGTTCTGGAGGCATTCTTTGAATGCTCTGCCAGTTTTGCATAGTTACATTGAAATATTGTTTACATATTTAATGTTTGTTTCTGACATTTCAAAAACCACTTTGAATGTTCTCGTTGCAAACGGTTTCACGTGCTTCCTTGAGCATTTGCACCAACACCAAATTCAAATATCTAGGAGTTTTGACAGATAATCTTATTCCCTCTTCCTTTATGAGGAAGCATTGCCTTCTAGAAAGTCTCTACTTCCTGGGGACATCGGTGTGAGTAATTTACATACATAACTTCAAACGAATTAATATTTGCACAAAATATGGTTTGTAACTTCTTTGCAAGAAGAAACAGTTGATTTAGTCCTTCTTAATATAATACAGTATCTACTGTCAGATAAATTTACCTCAGTCTGTTGCATATAAAGGCCAAGGCTGACTTGTGTGTGCATAAGGCAGTGAGTGTAACTTCATCTCTTCGCTTGAGGTTTCTTGAGTCTAAGTGGTCTACGTGACTGGGGCAAGTGTTTGCAGATGTGAAATTTCAACAGCAGTAGTTTCCGTCACGTAAAACTCAAGCATGAGTAAATCATAGCTAAAAATGTAACCCTAAAAATGTTTAAATAACCACTAGGAAATGAAAGTTTTTATTTCTCTGATATTTGTAACACAGCTATTCCTATACTTAAAGACACGTGTTAGTGGACTGAATGATGTGTGGTGGATGGAAGGTGATGGAAGTCGTATGTTCTTTTTTCCATGCAAAATTATGAATAATACCATGATTTTTATCTACTCTTACAGCTACTGAGAGCTCTTAGTAGTATGTCTAAACTGAATTCATCATAATAATGATGAAAATTATAATTTTGTGCTCTTCTCCCTTTTAACTTCTGCTTGTCTCAGGCTCTTTTCTTTCCCATGTCTCCTCTGTTTGCTATAACCGTAAGAACTATAACAAGAGGCAAATGAATACTCTTCAAACTTAGGCATTTGCTGACTCTTTCTTTCATTTTAGTAACTTCTGTAGGTTTTTATTTTAACTCTTTTCAGCTTCATGAAACATTAATCTTGTAAAGGCAGAAATGGATAAGCACACTGAGACAAAAATGGGCTGTGTTATAGCTTTTTGCAAAACAGATGTTTTAATCATTTTAGTCTGCAATTGGTAGAAATATGAATTTTAACTTCCCCTTTGAGAAAAGATCAGGAGTTGTTTAAGAGCTATGTTGTAATGATTATTCCCAGCCTTCATCTGTTTTCTATGTAACTGTTGCCATATCCAGGTTTAACTACAATATTTATTAGAAATACAAATGAGCAAAATACCTTCCACCTCCATAGGCCAGCACTTGAAAACTGGCAGTAACTGGCGTAAAACATTATCAACAGCACTGCTTTCTTGGCTTACCTCCTCACCTGCACAGAAGTTTATGTCTCAATTTGCTAACAAATCTGAGAGAAATAAATAAAATGATATTCCATATCTTGTGCTTGCATAAATAACACTTTTCAAAAAAGCATTCTTCCACGCCTAGCAGGGGTCCTGGGCCCAGCATCATTTGTGTGAAGTGGTAGTTTTGAAAAGCATTTTAGTAAGTGATTGGAAGGGTATACTGGTGGAATCTGATCAGAAAATATATATCTATATATATATATAGATATCAATGCATGTAAATAAAAGTAATCTCCCCCATGCTGGCGTGCAACAGTACAATTGCACAATTTACATGATGAAGACAGAATTGAAGCTGCTGAGAGGTGCTGTTGAGATGCTGTAATAGAAGCACAGAAATGGAAAAACGTTGAAAAAGTTTGAATAGCAATAAAATTCCTTACTGTGATCCGTAAGGGAAAAAATACCATTAAAGGGGGGAGTAATGGTTTTAAAAAGTTATGTATCATCATGAAGACAATGAAAGTAAAGCCTCGTTAGACAGAACATGATGCTGTGTTTTGTAGGTATGTTTGGATTCCTTTAGACAATCATCTACTTATCTGCTATTAAAAAAAAAATACAACCTCTAAATTTTATGAATGCACAGGTTGCTAATCAACATTTTAACATAGCCCTGGCTTTCAAGCATAGGAGTTGTGTACAAGACTGGATCTTTGGTCTGTTTAGCCATTTTGTAGTAAAGGTCTGTCGTACAACAAAATCATTATTAGTGAATGTAGCCTTATATCCCTTCAGCTTTCTGTCTCAAGACTTAATTTCCTTTTGTTTCATTGTTGTTATGTCTTAGAGATCCCTGCTCTGCTTTACAATAAGAACGTACGTCTTCCCACATCAAACTCATCTGGACGTGTTGCTGTGTGACCTGCTCTAGGTGGTCCTGCTCTGGCAGGGGGGTTGGACTAGCTGATCTTTCAAGGTCCCTTCCAACCCTTAACATTATCTGCGATTCTGTGATCATTCAGTTGAGGTGCTCTAGTGTTTTCTGATTACAGAAATCCACACTAGCTGTTCAGGGCTCTCTTAGTTCAAAGGAGAGGCTGTTCAGCTTTATGACAGTGTCTTCTCATGTCCTCACTTTATCAATCTTCCCATCCAAAATCTTCACTGTGACAAACTCTAAAGGAGAATCTGGCATCGTTCTGTTCTTGCTAACAAAGTGAGTGGATGTTGAGTGCTATAAATAATCACCTTGGGTTTTTATGTTTTCTTTACTATTGGATTTATGTAAGTGGAAGAGTAAATCATTGTAATTGTTCATTTTAGGGGTGACTTAGAAGCTTAAACCAATTGAGAACATTATGTCCAAAGTCCTCACTTAAATCATAGTCTTGTACTTGATGTTGAAGCATTTTTTCAGTGTTATAGTGCTGGGAGTTGCAGTAGTCGTTCATTCAGTACACCTTTTAGAAGTTCCCAGACTGTGCCTGTCTGAGCAGATGGGAGGAGTGAGTCCCTGGTAGGTTCACCATAACAAGATCAAAGAAATTCACACTGCCTCTTATTTTTGCTTTTTGGGGTGACGAAACTCCCTTATTTTAGTTATGTGCCAACTTTATTTGGAGATTCTGTAAATACTCTCTACTGAAATTTAAAAATCCATTTTGGTCCCGAAGAGGCTTACGGGGTCTTTTTAGTGGAAATATTTCTGTGAGCTGATGCTAATGCTGAGTCAGCTAATGAGGACTCACGAAGGATGAAACTATTGATTCTATACAGAAAGGAATTACTAATATTAGGATTCAGAGAACCTGATGGAAGGAAATACATATAAGAAAGCCTGTTCACACATTAGAAAGCCTGTTCTTTTGTTCATTTCAACAAAGCAGTCTCTTGGTGAATAAAGTTTTTAGAGCTGAGGAGTTCAATCTTACCTCACTTCAAGCACTTAAAAATACAGTTTGGTGCAAAGACTGGAACTGTAGAGAGAAGGTGGTAGTTTGTACTCTCCTTCTGCTATTGCACCTTGCTCAGCAGATAATTTATTACGTCAGTCCTTACTAAATAATTAATGGCAAACTGATAATACAAAATTTAGTGAATATGTAGAGTGTTTTATTAGAACATTAATATGCTACAGGTGTGTTTTATGGCTCAATTAACATACCCCTGAAGGTGTGGTGTGAGAGATGAGGCTGCTGGTTGTGTGCTGTGTGGGGTTTGGATTAGCAGGCTGGTAAAACACATCCTGGGGGGGGTTTAATGGTGTCGTCGAGTGAGGAAAGATGCCCTATATAGATATTGCACTGTGGTTTCTATGCAAGCTAACTTCAAATGAGGAAGCATAAGTTCTGGAAGTAGGCTAACAATAGCAGTGTGGATCTTCTATGTAAGTTAATTTATTCTGCTATTTGGGAGAAACTATCTTAAGGCTAAGGTGGTTTCCATTAATTTCCCACCTTTCCTGGAAAAGTTGTAAAAGTTAGTTTATCCCCCTCATACTTTATTTACAAGGCTGTGTACAACACAAGCCTACTTGTTGTCTCTGAGTGCTACTCTTTATCAAGTAATGGTGTGAATATAGCCCAAAAAATTCAAATTCTGTGTAAACTTCTTTTAAAATTCTTCATGTAGTAATAGCTTTCATTATAGATAAGTGATTTGGGAGGGGATTGTTTTGGGTTTTGTGGTCTTTTTTCTGGGGATTTTTTTTCTTTATTCTTGTACTTACGTGCTATGTCTTGCTTATCATGTACCTCTCAGAAAAGCTGACTTACATATTATCCCTTGACTATCATTAGTCTCTTCCTTCCTTCTCTTTCGTCTTATTTTCATTCCATGTGCAAAATTTGAGTAGCTTTAGGCTCACTTTCTGAGCAGGGTGGTTGCAAGAGAAAATGGAAAAGTGCAGCGGACAGTTTCTGTGTATTCCTAGGCAAAGCTGTCTTAACTGCATGCAAAGGGAAGAGAACTTCAGGAGCAAAAGGATGTCTGCAGTAGATCAGGCCAAGAGTCCAACTGACCCTGGAGAAATCAACAAAGACAATAAGCAACAGCAAATGCTTGAAGAAAAAGTGTGAAAGCAGAGCATGCATATTGAGATTTCTGTAGGTATGGCTCTACCTATTTTCACCTGCACTATGAGAACTTCTTAACCAGAAGGTTACATTCACATCAGTTTAACAGCTCTTGAGGGAGTTCCCCTCCTTTTATCTAAGAGATTTTTAATCATTTTACATATTAACATCCAACCTGTCCTTTTGGAATGTATTCCATCTTTTTAACACTGAACTGTGTGGGAAAAGTTTGATTTACATCTGTGCTCTTTATTTCAAACCTGCTGCCACATGCTTTCATTGCACACCTGTCAGGGGTTAGGGTCAGGATGCTCTCTGAAGCAAATGAACCGGAATTGGAACTGTTTGGGCAATCTTATCAGAGCTCTGCACATGCCCCACGTTGGGCACCGAAAGGAACTGTGGTGGGTTTACCCTGGCTGGGCACCAGGTGCCCACCAAGCCCTTCTATTGCTCCCCCAACCTCTGTCAGCGCAGCACACAGGGAGAGAGTAAGACAAAAAGCAAAGAGCTGTGGGTTGTGATAGATAAGATGTTATTCTCTACTTTCCATCCGCAGGCGATGTCGGGCTGAGTCCAGGAAGCAGGGCTCCAGAACACATATAGCAGATGCTCGGAGGACGAGCTGAATGCCCCCCATCCTCCTCTTGCCCTATCCCTTTATAGTTGAGCTGACCTCATATGGTATGAAATATCCCACTGGTCAGCTCAGGTCGAATGGATCCCCTCTCCCATCTCACCCCCCCCAGCCTCTGGTGCTGTGTGACCACTGTTTTCTGCTTTAAGCAAAAATTGTCAGCTTATTCTCCTTTCTTTACAAGTAGCTTATGGATATATTAAATATCAGGGGCTCCAGCATGAACTCCTATGGCATGTTACTGAGTTATTCCCTCAGTTTTCAACCTCTCATTCTTAGCTTGTTTGTCCTGTCTCCTACCAGTTTATTAGCATACTATTGAAATTTCCCTGTCCTTATTCTGTATTAGAAGGTAGTTTTTTGGGGAATGCAGATGTTACCATGCACATGAACTTTATGTAAAGTGTAAATGACTCCTTTGAAGAATGCTTTTAGGTTTTAAAAGCAAGATTTCTGTCTGCCAAAATTAGGCTGACTTTTTGCCTGTTATATTCAGACATATTGGTAATTTTTGTCACATACTCAACTTCTTGGCCAGTAAGGAGTTGTGTACTCAGTAGTATTTCTACATAATCTGACTACAAACTTTTCAAACAACTGGTACCTTATTTACCACGTTCAAGTGATACCCATGTTCATCAATCAAGTGATTGCCATGTTCAACTGCAGATAAAATGTGCTGGACACAACCACCAGATGTTCGGACAGTCTGCACTGGACATTGATGCGTGCTGGAGAAAGGAATGGAAACAACATGAAACAGAGTTGTAATCATCTTTTTCTCTGGAGGTAGTCCCCAAAATTTCCTGTCTGCTCTGTAACAGAACTGGTAGCAACAATGAGGGGAATGGTTTATTTTCAAGTAAATCTCTTCATTCACCTCCCATTCAAACAAGCTGATCATCAAAGTAAAAACACTGTATTTGCACTTAAGCCTTCCTGCTCTAAAGCTGTTTCTTTTTGTGCTGCAAAGACAAATGGACTACTTGGAAACATTATTTTGTCTTCAGCAAGGGATTACCTGATTAAATACTGTAGAAAGTATTTTAAGATCATTAGTGGTAACAACACTAGCAGAAGAGTGGTAGCATGTAGAATAAAAAGAACCTCCTCCCTTCTCCACCAACTCTTCTGTCGTGAGGCATGTTGAAAGTGAAGATTTTGAAACAAGAAATTGGACCAGTATCAAAAGCAGTATGACTTGGAAGAATTTCCAACCAATAGCATAAGCCAACAAGCAAAATGATTAGTGTTGATGGAAGATGATTTGATCCTTTTTGTTGAAGGCCCAGAACATCAATGCTATTGCTATGACTGAAGTGCTCACTTTATGTGTAGAACTGAACTTTCCTCATAGTGATTTTTGTGCTTTGTTTATTCCTCCCTTGCCCTGGTCTTACTGAAATCAGTGGAATTATTTAGGAAAATGAGGTTCTGAGCAGAAACCAGGGGCCCTGGTCCTGGAGTTGGGATGTGGATACTACCTAGCATTTTCAGTGCATGTAAGGCTGAGTCCTTAAAATCAAGGTAGTTGGAGGGAAAACAGTTGTCTCAAGGTTTAGCTGAAAGTGGTTGGTTGTGGGCTGCAAGCCTGTACTCACCTACTGAGCACCAGATTCTTGCTGCCATGGGGGCAGCAGCTGCTGCACTTGTCCAGTCAGCTCCTGCCAGTTTCAGTTCTGAATCCAGGCATGAAGACAGTTTCTTTTATTTATTGATTCATGTATTTATTTAGTTTTGTCTATTGTTTGGTCTTTTCTGGAAGACAGTTTCATTTGCACCATTTCTGGTAATGATCCCAGTTGTGTATAATGTGACCACCAATGGAGAGACCTCTCAAAGCTGTGTGAGATTTGCCCTCACTGTCAAAGGATTTATTATTGCATGGCTGGAATTAGGAGGCTGTCTAGAATGCAGAAGTCTCTTATGAGTCATCTGAGTTACTCAGTTCTTCAGGATCAAAGCTCTACTCAAATAAAAAAGTTGTGTTCAGATGCTTATTTGATGGGGGGGTGAAGATGTCTATGTGACAAAACAAGGTGCTATATAAGGAATTACTTCTAGCAGAAAAGGAACTTGCTGCCGAATGTTCATACAAATCATATTGTGACTGACTAACTTTTAAATGGAAAATATTGTTGATAATTTATTGGGCAGGCAAGAAACTTTTCTAGCCAAAGACTGTCTGAAAGATGAAAAGACATGATGGGAAGGTGGCTTAGTGAGAGAATGTGAAATCTAGACAAGATATACCAGTACTGCTCTTGACTGCAGATGAGCCAAAGTTGTTTATACCTCTGAGCAAAAAGTTTTTTGAGGAAGGCTGGTATTTTACCTGTCAGATCTGCTTCAGCTCTAGTGATTATCAACATCTTAGCTGCTTCAATTCCCTGATGAACTGCCTTGAAAACATGAGTTTTATAAATCACCTCACGACACTGTACTACAAAGCCCTGATGATCAGCAATGCAGTGACCACAGTTATGGGAAGAAAAGACATCGTTTCTGGGAATAATGTGAGAACGTATCAACTCCACACATCTTGATTGCAGACTCTGCAGGTAGCCAAGGTTTCTGTGGCTTACTCCTTGACCTTCACCTTTGCTTTCACAGACTGCAAACTTCTCAGACAGATCCATAGTGTGAACTGCATCTTAATAGCTAGACTGCCTGATGGAGAGATTGCCTTCCATTCCTAATTGGACAATAGCTGTAGCTCTGTCATCCAGGATCATGAAGATTTGCTGCTTCCTGTTTGCAGTGACATAGCATCTCTGAGGAAAGTCTGACAATTCATAACAAAAAGTCACTTTAGGGTGCATATTGATAATATCATATTCTATAAACATTCTGCCACTTTTGACAAGTGTTAAGTTGTGCTACTTTTTCTTTAGTTTCTATTTTATCTCATATCTGTGTACTCTTTTAAGCATGCAATTATTTTTGCTACGCGTCAGTGACTAAGAAATAGTAAGTTCAGTCCGGATTGTACTCGTAGTGTGCTTTCCTAAGGAGAGGTCATGGACTAGGTGGCAGATTGGGTACCTTCATTAGGCACATGTCTTCACCATGACAGGAAGGATGAAGTAGCAGATTCCAAATGGATCTGTTCCCCACCTCCTCTTCTCCAGCACCACTCCCACACCATAGTAGTGGCAATCAGAGTTTGGGACTGTGTCTATGACTGGTTATTGGATATATTGCCGCAGTTGCCTGCTCTGCTTTTTGTTTCTATTTGTATATTGATAATTTTTAATATTATATTAGTTAGTGTAGTTAGTTACTTAATTGAAGGCACAGCAATTACTTTTTTTTTTTGTCTTCAAATGGATGTGTTGTTCCACATGTGTTTTGACCAGTTGTGGCTACAGCTGTAAATTCTGTGAAGAACTGAGATGTTGCCGTAATCACATCTGTCAAACCCAATCTCAGAACCTCATAAGGAGGAAAAAAAAAGGTCGTGGAATTTGGAGAAGAAAAATATGAACTAGGCCTTCTAAGTAATGTTCACGAGGAAGAAAAATTAGGCTGCTTTGTTTTGGTAGCTTTGCTCTGGTAATTTGAAATACCCCAGGATACAGTGATTTCCACTGTTTCTGTTTTCATACATCTCCCGTTGAAATTCCTGGAGAAGATGGAGAAGTTACTTTGCCTTTCATACTGATTTTGCCTGGGAGAGAGTTAAATTTCTTCTCAGTAGCTTAGATAGGGCTATGTTTTGCATCCATCATTGAAACAGTGTTGATAATACAGGCATTCATATGTTTTTGTTACTGCTGAGTAGTCTTTGCACGGCAACAAAGACCTTTTCTGCTCCTCGGTGCCAGCAAGTAAACTTGGGGTGCACAAGAAGCTGGGAATGGACACAACTGTGACAGCTGGACCCCAACTGACCAAAAAGATATCCCTTTCCATATGATGTCGTGCACAGCATATAAAAGCTGGTAGAAAGGATGAAGTGGGGGAGGTGCTCGAAGTTACAGCATTTGTCTTTTCAGCTAAGTTACGTGTGATGAAGTCCTTTCCTGGAGATGTGAGCACATTGCTTGTGGCTTTTGCTTTACCTATTAAATTGTATTCATGTCCATGAGTTTTCTCACTTCTCTTCCAATTCTCTTCTTCCATCCCACTGGAGGGGAGTAGGTGAGCAGCTCTGTGGAGCTAAGCTCTGGCTGGAGTTAAACCACAACACCTTGATCAGTCTTTGTTCCCTGGCCACAAGCTGGAAATAATAGTAGCTGCATCCCTTGTAAGGTGCTCTGAAGCCTATTGATGAAGACTGTGTTAATGGTAGATACTATTGTTCAGTTAGTGAATGTGTGCATCAGAGGCTGTAAGATGACATAAATAATATTGTTTCCTCTGTTCTGCAATGTGTTTTCTACTGTTATTATTCCGAGAAAGTAACATAAAAGAATACAGGTTCTTGGAGGTGCCTTGATTAGCTCTGCTTAGTATCAGTATGACAAATTCCATTCTAGAGATGGAAATGCTGCTGGCCTTCCTCTCTAAATGTAAAGGAAAAAAAATCATGTTTACATTCTTGTGCCATGTCTTACTGCACATGACCACGTATGCCAGATTGCTGCATACTGTTGAAAATGCCTGTTGTCAAGACACTGGTTATTAAGGGATGTTATGTGCATTACAGTAGCTGTCAGCTCAGTTAGCCCAAAGATTAACAAAAGGCAATGCAATGAAAAAGCTATATGGATTAATCTGCCATCTTAGTTTTAACTTTTAATTTTTTATATATCTATTAACACTTGTCATTATTTTGAAGTGACACTGTTGCTACTGGATCAATTATACTTTGAAAGCAATGATCAAATTGTGTAGATCAATATAAGATTTGTCAAATCTAGACTATTGGCAGGAAGCTATGTTTAGAAGTAACCTATCATCTTGTAAGCTCTCATCTTACAGGTGGTTTGTCACATTTACTTGCTATGAGTTTCTGTGTAAGAGATATTGGGAAACAAATGCAGGCTATCAATCTGCAATTACTGCAAAAGTTCTTTGGCATCAGCATTGAGCTTTAAATTATCTCCTCTTCAACTGGATCCCATTTTATTTTCATAGACCAAGACCTTAAAATTCAGAGGGTAGGGGCAGAATATCTTTCTCATATTTATCAGTTTTACCTGTTCTAACGTCTGTCTCTGCAGCTTTTCTTTGAGGCCCATTGATGTTTTTATTAATGAAAACTCATAATGAAAACTGTTTCTGTGAAATTCTTTTAGTAAAAATATATGGTACACCTATTCCTCCACAAAAATACGTTTTGTAAAAAAGTATATACGCACACTGTAGTGTATCTTTACAAATCATTCTGATATATGTGAGTCTACCTGCAAGAATCTGTCTTATCAGCTGTATATAACTGCAAAGGCTGATGAGTTATTGTCCTCTTGAGATACTGTACTGTTAATCTCATTCCCCCCTTCAAGGTTAGAAAAAGCCCCAGTTAGAGAATCAGAGAGTGGCAGTGGTTGGAAGGAACCTTTGGAGATCATCTAGGTAACCGCCCTGCCAAAGCAGGTTCACCGAGAGCACAGGATCCTGTGCAGGTGGGTTCTAAAAGTCTGCAGAGAAGGAGACTCCACAACCTCTCTGGGCTGCCTGGGCCAGGCTCTGACACCCTCATGGGAGAGAAGTTTCTTCATATATTTAAGTGGAACTTCCCGTGTTCCACTTTGCGTCCACTGCCCCTTGTATTCCTGGGCACCACTGAAGAGACTGGCCCCATGCTCTTCACCCCCGCCATTTAGATACTGATAAGCATTGATAAGATCCCCTTTAGACTTCTGCAGAACCATCTGCAAATGAACCGGGTAAAATGACAGGAGATAAATGATGCTGTGTTACCTCAATCTAAAAATAGGAACCTGCAAAAGGGAGGTAGACAGGAAAAAGATGGTTTCAGGGTGTGAGAGCTGTTCAACTTCAGACTGGTAGAGCTATTGAGCAGATGTGAGTTGAGTTACAGTATCCGTTCATCCTAAAACTCACGGCACACAGAAAATTCAGGCAAATGTTTTAGTCAACAAGTCTCAAGAAAGCTTAATTATGTATCTGGACAGCTGTATATTATTTTTTCCCAACTGCTTTTTCCTGGTTTAAATTGATTGTTTACAACAGAGCTAAATACCATCTCAGCACTAAAGTGGAAATAAAAATGTAGGGTTTTTTTAAAGCTGAAAAGAAAGGCAGGGCAGTAATAACATAATAAAGTGCCTGGAGTTCTGTTTGTGCTGCAGCTTAAGGCTGGTGCAGACTTTTACTAGAAGGTATGTTAGTCATTGTGGTTCTGCACAGCTGTTTTTCCTCCTGAAAGCTGAGAGACTAAGACTGAGTAACCAGCTTCCAGGCTTTAATACGTTTCAGTGAACATATTAAACAAAGATTTATTTTCGAAAGGAACTGTAGTATCTCACCTCTTTGAGAGCCTGTTTATTATTACTGGAATCTGTAACTTTCTTAATAGGTCAAGTTACAGTTTTTTGGATGGTTTATTTGTACACAATGAGCAGTTAATCAGAGCTCTTGGTTTAATGCTTCTAGCCTGTTTTATGGCTCATCCTGCCTCAGAGGTACAGCTCCATATGTTAACTGGACATCAGGTTAATGGACTTTGGCAATCTGCAAATTACATCTCTTAATCTACTTTAAAATTAGCTAAAATACATGATATCAGCTTTCTTTTATAGAAGCTCTGCTAGAATCCAAGTAACACGCTAAAATGACAGTAGTGTATTTCAAATGTTAGTTATGTTTGTGATATTTTGTTTGTGGTTTCTTATTTAGGTCGGATACAAGGAACTGATTCATACCAAAAAGAGAATTAATCATCATTATATGTCAGAATAGTGATCTCTCAATTCCCATGGTGAAAACTAAAGTCAAAATTAAACAAGTTACTGTAGTAATCCTAAGTAATAGAATCTTCAGAACTTAATGTTTCTTCATTTTTTTTCTTTTTTTCAACCTCAGATACATTTTTCACTTTTATAGTTTTTCTGTCTTAGTAATAACAAGGTATATTCATGTTTTGTTCTAGTTACACCACTGGAATTGCATCACAGGCTATTTCAAAAGTGAAATGTGCAGACCTGCCACAACAACAAATCACCTCATCTGAGAGATTGGTTTTCATGTTTTTCTAGATAGTGTTTCCAGTTTGCCCAGTAAAGCCATATTTGTACCTAATCTGAGGAACAGCTCCAGGAGGGATTTCTGAGCTCAGCTTCTGCTTCACAAAATCAGAGAATGGTATGGGCCAGAAGGGGACCTCTGGGGATCATCTCATCCAACACCCTTACTAAAGCAGGTTCTCCTAGAGCAGGTTGCCCTGTGTCATGTACAGGTGAGTTTTGAAAGCCTCCTGAGAAACAGACCCCACAGCCTCTCTGGGCAGCCAGTTTCCTCCATGGCACATGTAAATGTGACACCCAGCAGGATGCTTTCAGGCCAGGCAGCCTTGCCTTGCACCTCTGCAAGTTGCTAGTTAGAAATTTCTGAAACACCATCAGAAATGAATGAGAGTTCTTTGCCATTTGTGAGGAGCATGGCATAGGTCAGGAAATGGAGCCGTGGCAAATGATTTAAGGTATGAGGAAACTTCTATAAAGATATTTCTAGCTAGAACAAAAACACTTGTGGTTTTTGGAACTGACCTTTGGATCTCAGAAGTGTGCTGCTCCCAACCATAGGGCACTATGAGGAGCAGTGCCCTGACATCAAACAGAGCATTTCCCATTGCACTCAGACCTTCATCAGGTATTATCAGAGTACCTCATCTCTAGCCACATTTTTCTGTTTAAAATGTTGTGTACCTCTACTGGCACCTGCTGTGATCAGAGAAAATGGGATTACAGGTAATCCCAACTCCTGTGGTACAGACAATGAGTTTACACATCTCCTGGAGCTATACTTACTTGCAGTACCACGAATTATGAAAGAGCCCAGGGGCTAATCAGTCATCAAACTCATGCGAAAACTGGGGAGAGATGAAAAAGAAAATAACAAAAAGATTTGTGCTGCTGTCTTGGTGATAAGCATTAGTAGAATAACAGCCAAACTCTTCCCCTAATAAAACAGGCAGGAAAGAACAGCTTTCTCTGTGATTTTGGGTTTTTTTTCCACCCCCCCCTGCTACCAGCAACTGTAGTATTCCCATGAAAGGAACCCAGAGCATTTTCAGAGGAAAATTTTAACTGCTCTAAATTTCCTGAGGAAATTTTATTTCCTAGTTGTTTACTCCTGGTGTTTAATTTGGAGTTCAAGAAAATATCTACCAAACTGTATATCAGATAATCAGCTGGCTTAGTTTAATTACATGAAACATTCAGAAATTAGTGTGTGCGGTGTAGCAGCACAGTGAAAGAACACACAGACTCATCAAACTAAAGAAATGTAGAAATCTAATAGGTAGATGAGAAGAAACTTGCTGCTTAAGACTGCAGTTAAGGTGAAGCTGATGAGTTCTGTCCCTTTGAGATGCCAAGTTCTCTCACAATGTGTTTAATGGGAGCTGAATATACAGAATTGGGCAGTGAATGATTTATTCAGTGGCTTGTTTTCTAATGAGACAGAAGAAAAGATCACAGATGAGAAAAGTAAAATATTCAATAGTTTTGTGATTGCTCTCTAGAAGATAATCCTCACAGTTAATAAAACATGGTGATTGCTCCCAATTTAGGTTGGGGATTCTTTTTTTTCTAAGCTCTTTCAGACATTTAATATGAAAAACCAAAAATTAAACATTAAATAACCTTTTTTTTTTTTTTTTTTTCAAAAAAGTAGGATTAAAATTCAAGTTCATTAGGTTTTCTTATAGAGCAGAGAGGCTTTGGAACTTCTCTTAGTAGTCTATTTCTTGTCTCTATTCCACTAAGGTGAGAAGAAAAAAAATTCTCTTAAGAGAAAAATCTTGAAGTAATATTAATTTTTATTTTTCCTTTTTCATATTGTCATGATTTACAGTTTTGAGATATGTGTATATATAGGTATTGTGCTGGGACTATCCACAGAGGGAAGTTGATAAGTATCTTGCTGGACCCCTCTGTCAAGTTCTCAATAAAGGTAGTTTGCACTTCTTTTGTTCCTTATTTCAAACATACCACTGTCAGCCATGATCACCCCTGCCCTAGGGTTGGGGTCTTTTTCTTCCAAGAGTTATTCATTTTTAAGACCTTCCTAGTTTAAAATCTGGCACTAGAAAAAAACAGATGGAAAAAATACAGCAGCTTTTGTGATAATCAGATTAGTATACACAGTGCTGTGTTTTTTCCCTTTGCATTTGTTAAATAATGGGTCTAGATACTGAAATTTTTATCAAACATTACATTTCAACTCTAATCCAAGTCTTTTTTTTTATAAGACAAATGTAAGACTAGTAAAGGCATGTTGCATTATATAAGCAAAACAGGCTTCTTCTGATTCTTGCAATAGGCAGTGAAGATTTTATCACAACCTTCCTTAGCAAAATGATCAAAATGAAACGAGCTTTTTCTAAAAGGTTCTTTTTTTCCCCTGAATTCTCTGTGCAGTTTGCAGCTGTTAATGTTGGTTAAATACACATACAGAGAAAAATTGAGCAGAAGCAGATGCACTATTGCCCCAGATAATTAATTCATTGAACATGTACTTCCAGGTAAATTTTCTTTGATAGGAGTGAAGGCAGCAGCACATCAAGAACTTGTGCAAAACTATAGAAGGGTGCTTTCTCAGGTGGTCACACCAGCAAATTCAAATTAATTACCTGCCTATGTTGAATAACAGTTTCTATGATTATAAATCAGATAGCATCATAAACACTATTCTCCCTTGCTGCTGAGGAAGGTGAGCTCCACTGGAGTGCACTATTAAATGGGCGAGAGTTAAACTGTGAGGAATTCAGCAAATGTTGGGCCAGAATACCTGATGAGCATGTTTACATTTCATTCAGCAGCTGGTTCTGTCACTTTGAATTCCATTTTTTTATATGAGTAAGGCAGAGAACAAACTTATCAGTATTTTTGTGAGGATTTACAAGCTTTCTCAGAAAACCCTGCATTTCTCCAAATGCCACCCTGGTATTTGCACTCTGCACAGCTAATCATCCATCTGCATTCTGTCATAGAGGCCACTTTCTGGCAAAGGTGTGTGATTGCTGGGGGAGAAGAAAAGGAGGAAAGCGTCTTTTTTGTCGATCTTGTAGCTGGAAGTATGATAGCTTGTTCAGTCTTGCACAGTTCAGTCGGGTCGCACTCGCTAATCTTAGCTGGAGACTTCGACAAATCAGAAACCAATCCACTAGGATGCATTTCCTGGAGGCTTTTAATGTCCCCATTGCTCCTCGATTCTTCCCTTCAGACAAGCATTTAATAAATAGTTTACCAGTACAAGGGGATTATGTTCTGTTAGACACACTTGTGAACACGCTAGAGACACTGTTTATCCAAAATTTGGTGATACATGGGATGTAACTAGGGATGAAATCTCTCAGTCTGCTAGCTCTGATTTAAACGGTTTCTAATTTATAGCTAAAGGTCTGTCAGATAACCAAATAACTGTAGAAAACCTGAAGGTGTGTGCATACAGGAACATTTGGGTTACACATCCATCATTTCCATTGCTGCTATTCCCCCATATCTCCAATTCTGCTTTCCACAAGGTATATTTAAATAAAGAATGCAAGACTGAGATGATAATGATCTGGCTGACCATCAGCACATCCAGTATCTGACAGGTTAGATCAGTTATTCCTGTACTGCTCCTCTCTTTCCCAGCTTGTCCTGGCAGCTGTCGCCGTCGTAACTGCTTGACAGAACGTGCACATCAGGAATAAATTTTGCCCTTAGATAATATTCATATCTCCATGATCAGACAACTGTGCATCAGAATGTTTCAACTAGTTGCCAAAAGAAGAAAATGAACTTTGTGTGCCTGATGAGCCAGCTGAACAGGTAATAGAATATAAATGGGAAGCTTTAAGGCTATTATGTCTCAAAGCCAGTTTCAGTTAATGATGGAGTGGCATCTAGTAGTGACAGCACCTTATCAAGTTACTGTCAATTTTTGTGGAATTACTAACATCACGTCAGAATTTTCAACTTTTGTATGTCATTAGGGAAGCCTCACAACTTCAGTGGAGTCTGTTTGCAAGGAAGCAAAAAGGATTAATTGTTCTGGAAGACAAATCAGTTGGTACATTGTTTCATGCAGATAAGGCCAGGGTATTATTTTTTTGTTAGCAAACAACACCAAAAGATTGTATGTGTGTGTATGGCTGAAAGTAAGGTGTAGATTTTCAGAGAAAGGAGGACTAGTAAGAAAGAAGGACTGCCGGATGACTGATATCCTGCTCTCCTAGGGAACAAATAATTTGTGCTTTCAAGCTTTCACATTTTATTTCCCTGATAATTTGTCCTTCTGATAATTTGTTGCAAACCTGGTTTTGCTTTCTTACTATTTCTCTGAGAAGCTTCTGAGCCATCTGGTTGGAGTTCGTGAAGATAATGAAGGTTTGTGTCTGGGCAGTCAGCAGGGTGTTGAGGCTTTGTTAGGTATGGCAAGCTGCTTGCTGCACCCACCTGCTCTTACCTTCCCTTCTTAGCTGCTTAGGAAAAGGAAAATTCCCCTTAAAAGCAGGTGTTTATTGCAGTGAGATACTGTTGATTGGTGCCTATACAAGACAGCAAACTCACAAGGATCTAAGCTTATAAACACAACTGAGGGGAAAAAAAAATAAAATAAAATAAAGAGAGGAGATTTGTGCACAGTGTGCCTTCAAAACGACTGTGTCCTGTACCAGTCTCTTCCTCAGGTGTGCATTGTTTGCATGGAAACATGGCACTAAAGTAAGCATAAGGGTATTTAAAGTCATCATCAGATAGCATTCCATTTGAAATAGCATTTATACTTTGGCAGGTCTTCACAAAATCTTTGAAAAACAGGAGTGCCTTAATAAAGAGATTCTCTTGGAATAAGTCTGCTAGATGATCATACAGATTTCTATAATTCCTTATCCCCTTTCCACAGCATACAGTTCCATCTGGGATTTTTCTTCTCTTTTAGGCATGCATGTTGCATGTACATCATCAAAATTCCTGTGTGAATAACTCCTTTCATATAGTGAATGATTGAAAAACCTGGAGATTTTAAGTGTTATGGGCTATTGTCAGGTAAATTCTGATTATTCTGATCATCAAATGTTAGGAAATATTTCAGTCCCTCCCTTCATCTCTGCTCCTTCACTTAGCTAGATTTGCAGTAGATGCATTTAGCTAATAGAAAAAGAAATTACAAGTGTATGAATGATTGTTTCTAAATGCTATTTAAAGAACTATAGATAGCATGAGTTTCCTGGAAATCTTTCCAGGTACTGTTTGGAAGGAAATCATTTCCAAGCAAGTTACAATGTTAATCTGATAGCTAAACCCTTCCCAACAGTCATGTACTTGATTTCCTTAGAAAAGAAATCCCATTTTAGGCTGAGTGATTATAATCAATTTGCTTCTACCAAGTTACCAGAGAAAGGAACCATGACACATAATAATATGAAAATAACCCCTAAACAATTAATGTTAACAAAATTACTTTTAAAATTCAATTTTGAAATGTACAGTTTTGGTCTGTTTTTATCACAGTAAATTCAGTAAAATTCCAGAGAGGTTAATATGGTAAAATATGGGACTACTTAAGCTGTTAATTTCCTAGCCAAGTTTAGATGAATATAATGGAGTAGGATGCTAAAAGCCATCTAACATAAATGTTTAATGAACAAATAAAGATGTCAAAGACATAATGTGCATTGCACATTATGTATGTATTTGATTTGGGTAGATTGTGCAATTAGAAATCATTGTCTTAAAGGCTTCGAGGAAGTCTGTTTTCCACAACGTAGAGCTTTACTATGTTTCAGTAGTCTGTTCACTGTCTGATTCTGTAGGCATCTGCGTTGTTGTGTGGCCTCTTTTTCAGGGCAGAGTTGTAGAACCAATGATCTAATTTTTCATGGTTTCCAGGACTGCAAATATTTTTATTGACTGGACCAAACTTTAGATGTCAGCCTTCTACTGAGCTTCTAAAAAAAACCACAGATAGAATGATAAAAGTCTCCTTTGGCATCTAAATGGTGAATCTCATTCGCAGCCTGGAATATTTTGAGGGATTTAAGAGGAGGTAGCAGATTTTTGCGCAGAAGCAGATTTTGTTACGACTTCATCTGCTTGCAAGAAAATCCACAAAGCATCACCACCACTAACAAATACATAGAAGATCCACATTCTCTGTTTAATAAGAGACCTTGAAGTGATCGCTACAATATGTTTTTATAACTCCCTAGAACCCCATGTCTTCATTTCTATTTGGATCTATTTCATACAAGACATTATTGATTTTTGGATCTTTGGGTAAAAGGAAATCATGATAAAGTCTTGCACTATGGATTCTTCTCATCTTTTTTTTGGAGACCTGTAGAATGGTTTGGGAATGCTGACTTACTAATTTTTTTTCCAGGGAGGTCTAAATTCTAGCAAAAGCCTTATCTAGTGAGGAAAAAAATTAAAAAGTTTCGTGCTGAGTGCAAAGGAATCTGTGATCAGCTCTCTGAAGGTGATTATATGTATATTCTTCAACACGTTAGTGGAAGTCTTGGAAACCACAGTAATTTTGGCAATTCCTTCTGTATAAAAGGGCATCATTTCTATTGCAACCCTACTGCAAATGTTTTAATCAAAAGAGTTAACTTTGAGCCCAAGGACTTCATGTAACTAAAACCTTCTAAAAAGAAAACGAAGATTTCTTTGGAAAAAGAGATAATCTGACATTCAAGTCTGAGACGTTGATGTTCAACAGTATAGAAATAAATGGCCAAAACCTGGCAAACAGCATGCTCTACAAGGAAATAAATTGGACCAGCATAACTATAGTGGCTGCTGAATTTGTACTGATCATCTGTAAATGAAATCCTCTTTTCATTAGCATTTCCATGCTCACATGCATAATTTACGATAAAGGTTTGCAGGCACTAACACAGTTTTCATAAATTAGTGGTAATTTTGTTGTTGCTGAAACCTTGCAAACTTTTTAATGCGGTGGGATTTTTACATGTGAAGAAAATCATAACCTTGATTGCCTTAAAGTCAGATTTAGTGTTTAAAATGCATGTAATGGGCCTGGTTTCCATTTTGTATTTCTTTTTGTAGCAGGCTGTTGGAATGAAAAGTATGAGGATCCAGAGAAGAGTGGTACATTTAGGCCCTGTTCTCTGTAGAATGCTGGAATAATTTTCTAGGTGGACACAGGCTGAGACTTTTATTTATTTGATGATTGTTACAAAATCAGTGAGAAGTCTTACATGAGATGTGTCTAGCTAGCAAACACCATATATTTCTGTCACTGACCTTTCCATGTATTTACTTTTTTCCCCCCCCCTCACTTTTTCCCCCTATTCCTCACTCCCATCCCATTTACCCCTTAGGAATGTTTCCTTTCTGTTGGATTGGGCACACCAACACAACAATGTGGGGAGACTTTAATGCTTCTGTTAACTGGGGAATCAATATAATTTCCAAGGCAGATCTGACAATGTGTGATCTCACTGAAAGAGCACAAATTAAATAAAAATCAACTTCTTGAGTGAAAAAAACAAAACAAAACAGGGCTAAAGCTGTCTGGAGGCAGAAGGAAAATAGAGAGGAAAGGGAAAAAAAAAAAATCCATTTATTCTCGGAATAGTTACATAGCTAATGTAAAAAGTTTCAAGTAGGTAAGCAGCTTCAGGGATTCCATACAGCTTTACCCAATAGGAATAGGAAATTATACACTCCCCTGAGATGTTTAAAAAGTTCAGAAATATTGAAATTAATGTTTTTGAAATTATCTGATGTGGAGAGTGCTGATCTTTTTCTGTTATTCCTGTAGTAGTTTTTAAGGGAGAAGTTCTAGTTCGGAAGTGTTGGATTATGCTTCTAGGAATAGATTGCAAACCATAACTAGGAATATTTACTCGACTACTTTTGCAAATCAACTGCATATTTTGTTTTTGTTTTTCGTGGTCCCTTTACACTTGCTTTCACTTACACAAATGTCCTTTAACTAATGGGGCAAGTTCTTGGAGCTTGGGGTACTGTGCTGTCAACGTGGTGAACTTGGGCGAGGCGACCAGGTTCTTTTTCCCTCTTTCCTGCTCAGCTCTCCCTTTCTGTTCATGGTCTTTATGCAAGGGAGGGGAACAGAAAATCTTTTTCTGCATTCCTATCTTAACAGCAAAACCTGCAGCAATCCAGAAATGGTTGGAAGCGAATGGCTAAACTCAGTCAGAATACGATGAGATGGAATTGCTCTACATTAGAGAGCGTGTCTAACCCCTCTGTAGTGTTAGACAGAAATGGCTACTCCTGTGCTTTATGTGATTAGAGCACTGCTCTGTGAACTGCTTGGGAAAGAGTTCTTTGTGTATTGGTTTTATGATGCAAAGTGTGTTTAGAATTTATAGGATGCCTGCACCCTTGGTTTCAATGGATTTTTGCTTAGTGGGAAAAACAAAATAATACAGTATTGTAATAGCACTGTGGCTGCTTCTGCATCTTATGAGATAAGAGCAGCATTCAGGCCCTTATGAAGTTATGTGACCATTAAAACACAAAGGAAAATAAAGACTGGAAATCCTTTAAAATAGCATTATGATTTGATTTGTGAAAGTGAAGACACTTTGTATTACGGAAGCAGCAACTTTCAGTCAAAAAGCGCTTAGAGTTGAGCACAACGGATTTTGTACTTTGGGGGATGTGCAAGACAGCAGGTACAGTACCCTGCACAGTTTCTTTCAGAACAAATTGAGATCCTTCTCATCCGCTTCTTTTGACTCTCTTTATTGCAGGTTTTTGTTGGTGTAGGCAGGGCAAGAATATTACTTAACAAAGAAAGCAGATGTAGTTATTTGAAGAACAGTAGAATTTTAATTTCCCAAGGAAAGCTGGAACAAATCCCTCTCCACAGCTCTGATTGAGAGTGGGGTGAGAGACAATTTTGGTGCCCTTTTTTGCTGTCAGCCTCTGTTCATCTGCGTGTTTCTCCACACTTTCTGCGGAGCGTTGCCCCGCAGTCGCGGTGTAAGTCAGACCGGGGTTTCTCCTCTTAGTTATTTAGTATGTAGTGCCAGCTGACTCAAGATGCTGTGCTGATTCTGTGTTAGTGGTGGATGTAAATTGAATTGTGACAAATACATAGTGAAGTGTATTGCCTGAAGACTGAAATCAATGCTTGCATGTTCTCAAACAAAATTATTTTTTTACTTGCACCATTTTTAAAGGAAGTCTTTTTAAAGGGGCTGCATATTTTATGTTTTCTGCGCAGTGTTTCTTCTTTCAGATGAATATCGGAATAATAAATCATCACCAGAGAGTTTTGCCATGCTTAGTGATTTCATTAGAAACATTTTTCTACCTATATAATATGTAAATATTTCTCATGAATATAGGAAACAAGTGAATTGGCTCGTTTTACAGTGAAGATGTGAGTACAAAAAGTCGGATTTTTTTTTTTTTCTAGACTGACTTTACATACTGAATTGGTTAACAGAAATGTGTAAATGGAATTTTGTTTTATAAGGCTTAGAACAGAACTTAAATTTATACTAGCCATTACTTCCACTGAAAGATCTGTCTATCTTTTTTGAGCACCAGATTTCAAAGTGTTATTTGGGCAGCCTTAGTATAGGGTAATAAGGAAGGATTTTAGTATGGTGGTAAAATCTTACATCTAAGATAACTGCTTTATGAGAAAGACTATATGTAGTTTTCTTAAGCACCATATGTAGAATTCTTATAAGATTTATTAGAAAATCAAACTTAAAAGACTGTCATTTTCATTTGAGAGAAACTTCAGTTCCTTACATTATAAAAAAACCCGCCTTACAACTCTAGGTAAAAGTTAGTAGAAAGAATTCCCTCAAATGTGTTCAAGCAGTTTAAACATATTCTTTTTAAAATTCATTACTTAAGTGGAGGGGAAACAAAACTATTGGATAGTTTTTGGATATTAAAATTTGAGAAATTAAAATAAACACTGAATCTTCCCTTTAAAGAATGCCAAAGCCCAGCTTTCAAACAGTTTAGGAACAGTGTAAATGGCCTCTTAGAATTTTAAAGCTTAAAAATACCTGTGTAAGTATTATACAAGATTTTTTTTTTACGTGCTGCTTGGCAGACACTGAACTAAGGTCTGTATTCGGAATGGCACATTAATGGAAGTAGACAGTTTGGCACACTGGCATTTCCTGTGGAAGAGTCCTGAAGAATTTGTCAGGAGATGAGAGTAACATGTTAAAAGCATCTGATTCAGAAGCAGAATGAAATGGAAAGCAAAATCTCTGTATGCCCACTTCTGAGAAGTATTTTCGCTCTCTGCTTGGAATGGACACATAATCTTCTGTTTTGCTGGAATCAGATTTGTCTGGCTGGCTGTGTTAGCATGTCTGGGCTCCTTGACTTAAATTTTTGAGAAAAATTGCCCAAACCAATAGAATCCTACTGAAATGCCAGAATAGCTGTATAACAACATCTGAGGTCAGCCTTAGTGCTCTGAATCAATCTGTCCCTTGGCTAAAGGCATGAGGAAGGAAGTGGGTTCGGCAGGGAAGCTGTAACTACATCTCTTGGACATGGATAAGAGCAAGGGCGTACAGAAGTACAAGGAGTGTGTCACTGTAGCTGGAAATTTGTAGCATAAATATACTGGGATACTGGACAACAGCTCTTGTACTAGATATAAACTCAGGCATGTAATGACTTCAATGACTGCAAGGGACATTGTGGCATTACATCTTGAGTAGCGAGGTTCAGGCAATCACGATGTAGATTTAGGAAGAAAAGAGTTTAAAGAGCCTCTGGTCATAAAATACATTGTCTGAGAAAGTTCAACCTGATTTAAACACAGTACAGCAAATGAACTTTTCAAATCTGGTACTGCAGTACTGCAGCAGGTAGGTACTGTGTTTGCAGTAGGAATGACTGTAAACATGGGAAAAACATATGGGAAATTACATCCTCAGCTTGGAAGCTTCCCCCTGCCCCATATTGAATTAATTTGCTAAGCCAGAGGCTTTTTTCAGAACATTCTTTTAAGTTTAGATGCTCTAAGGAGAGTAATTGCCATGAATTTTCTTAATATTCAGCTTTCATTCCTTACACTCTTACTTTTCTGGTTTCTAATGTGGAGAGTTTAGTGTTTAGTTAAAATGAATGGGACAATCCCACGGTAATAAGAATCATAATTTAAAAAATGGGTACTGAAATGCCACTAAATTTGGGTGCCAAATTTTAGTCTTCTTTAGAAGACCAGCATTTCAGTAAAACCCACAATTGCTTCAAAAATCAAGCCTACTGGGGAGGTCTCAAGGTGCCCACATTAACACAAAGCTTGTTTTTGTGATTTGGAGCTACTCCCCTTAAATTAAAAACTGGCATACTGGGATTCAAAGGAACTACTTTTCTCTCATTGCTGACCTTGTTCTTAAGTAAGAAGAGTTGAATGAAATTTATTGGCAGCTTTTGTAATTGTTTTGAAACTGCTCTGCCTTCTCACTTTGTAATTGAATAAGTTGGCAGAGCTTTTCAAAAGAGCCTAGGAGGTCGGTGGAAAATAGCTGGCCTTAAATCTACATTTGTTAACGTATGTTACATTGTCTTTTAAAAACAAATTGACAATTTAAAACAATGGTACATTGATTGGCCAATTATAATGGAATTTCTGTTAAGTATATACAGCATTACCACTTCATTAATAACACATTAGTTCTTCATTATTGCATCATTACAGTGAACATCAGAAGAATTAATAATGTCTGGCCACAGCAAGTGTCACCAAAAATCATTCCCAGTCTGTGGTATTACTTGGCCCATGGTCATTCCACGCAAGCATTTTGGTTCAGTGATCCAGGATGCTCTTCATAACATGGAAAAAACCAGATAAAACTATAAAAGGTCCAGTCACATGCTTTTTGAGGCATTGGCGGTATCGTGTCCAAGGAAAACAAGCTGAATATGCACTGAGTAACCGTGAAATCCCTCAGCCTCTTTCTTTTACTTTAGCTGAGGTCTAACAGATCTATGTGGCTGGAGTTTAAAAAGCAGTAGAAAGTGTCTGGCCTGTCTTTTTCTAGCAGAGGGTTTTCACTGGTATATAAAAAAAAATGAAGGGTTTGGACAGCTGTTGAAATCAATTCACCGCAGGTTTTAAAACACAGCAATTGCTGTCACTTTCTGTTTAAGACAAAAAAAAAAAGTTTACATAAGCATCCAAACAGTTGAAATGTCTTTGGCATTCTAGAGAATGAGAAAGATGATTAGGGAGCACAATATTGTGTGTGGAAATAAAAATTATAACATGAATTTAATAAATCAAAGCACTTCTTTTTATGTCAAGATGAAATGTTTTAACCTTTCCAGAATTATTTTGTCTGCTTTTCTTACAGGAATATGTTAGCAAACTATTTTAATCACTGCATCTGCGTATTTCACTAGAAGTTTCTGATCAAAACCCCCCACTCCACTTGTCATAAATCTACACTCCCCTTCCCCCAGGTGATGGGTTTGCAGGCTATGCAGTGCTCTTCGAAAGTCACTCTCTGCTGCTACTGATGAGAAACTTCATACAGATGGTAAAAGTGATGGTGCTAAATGGGTTCCTAAGAATCTGTACGGGTAACTAGGATGTCCCAAACAGTCAAATGTGATATTCAGGACTGGAGAAAGCTCAGTTTGATTCCTTGTTAGCCCTTCATTTGGTAACCTTGGGTGCATCACTCGGGGAGGTGAGGCATGGGGAGACTAGCTGCAAAAGGAGGGAGAGTCTGTGTCCTGGCCTCGTGCATTAGCATCATCGCTTTACAGTCACCAGTTCACTTACTGAAACACTGGGGACTGAAAACAGGCAGACAAAGGAGAACAAAGACCACAGATGAGAGGGAAGGAGACCCTGTAAGTGGGACACAGGACTTGTAACCGAGAGACAGAAACGATCTGCCAGCTCTGCGACAGGCAGAGTGAGCTTGGCACGAGGAGAGGAGAAGGAGAATCAGGCTGTCAGCTGAGGGAAAGAGAGCTGACCTGGCAGCCGAAAGAGAAAAAGGGCAGAAGACCTGCAGATGTAGCAAGCTGCGGGGAAGAGAACTGCCCAGCTGCCTGCCAAATAACTCTGCAGAGGGAAACAACCCCAGGTGATCTGTCTGTTTGAGTGTCTGAGATCATTTGTATTTTTATTCATTCCAGGGGCTGGAATTTACGGAGTTCGCATGGAAAGGATAGTTACCATGACTCTTCTCTCCAGGATGCCTCCTGGAGAAGTTTTCTTTATGAAAAGGAATCAAAATGTCTCCTAAATGTGCCTCTGAAAAACTCTAGAATAACTTTTCTACTCCCGGCTTCCCTCTTCTCTCCCGGCAAACAACCTCTTTGAATTTTTGATGGCTACCATCTATATCATGGAAATGCTAAGCAGAAAAGCTGCAACCTTATCACATGCATGAAATAGGAAGTAAGGTGCACAAAACATTCTCTTACCTAAGTAAGCAACACCCCATACAGAAACGAGCCCAAGCCAATGAACTGCTAATCCAAAGCAAACTACTGTCGGTTGTCAAATGTGTTTTCTAAAATGTTCCAAACAGACCCTGCAGAAATCATAATTCATAAAGGAATACCTGAAACACATACTTGATGTTTGAGGTTTTTTAATAACTGCTTAGTTATTAAAACACACTCTGCTTTGTTTCAGGCCGTGATTTAATTTGTCTCAGTTTTGATATAAATGATTTGAACTTGTTTATAAATAACAAAAGTGTCAGAACTGATACATTAGTTGGAAAAAAAAAAAAAAAAAACCCAGACTTTATTTTTTCCAATAGTAATATGGTTTTATTGTTATTATTTTTCTTTTTTTTCCAGAATGTGTAGCAAGAACCAACAGTATTTGGTGTTAGTTGTATAGTGAGGCAATCGTAACCAAAATTATGTCTTTCTTGCTTAAAGATTCCCAGGAGAAGTATTCTGAGAAAAATACTTACCCTAGATATGGAACAAATCAGACTAACTCCAGGCTAGATAAAATAATTTTGAGTGGTGTATGATGCATAAGCTTAATTAGGTTTTGGAAAAGACAAACTGCAACAGCACCCCAAAATAAAAATAGAAACATAATTTATTACCAGTTTATGCCTAGGATACCTAGTGACATAAATACAAGATGTCTAGTATAATATTGTTATTTATATATGCCATGATTATAAGCTTTAAAGTTTCATGCTGCTGCAAACTTTTTGTTTGTTACCTGCATTACATAGACGAATTGTGCAATTATTCAAATATCTGAAAGACCATTACAGAGTTTTTTGACTGAGTTTCCAAAGTAAAAGAGCATTTGCTAAATCTTGTTATAATCAAGCACAGCCACGAACATTCTGAAATGCCATCAGTTTGCAATATTGCTGTTTTGAAGCTTCTCCAGAGGCAAAAATAGTTGCAGCTTTGAATGAGGTACAGATCCTTGTTTCCTTATGCCTAATTCCTCTAGAGCAGGGGGTCGCATGCAATGAGATAATTAGGGTTATTTCAGACTAGGTTGACCATGCCAGTAGAAATGAGTAGAATGTACTCAGATGAAAAGACAGTACTGATAAGGTTATAAAAAATGGAAACCATAGGGAGTTTCTTGAAAGATAATAGTGTTAAAAAAAAAAAAAAAAAAAGGTGATTTAAGACCAAGTTTATGTCTCACCTTTGCTTGGGTGCAAAGTGAGAAGTTTCAAGCAGTGCTTAACTTAGTCTTGTGGTTAGACATAGTTGCAGACCCCAAAATCCTAGGAGAACAAGGACTGCTCATTTAGTTCTTTCCTTTAGCTTATGGGAGAAGGGAAGAATAAATAGATAAATCCCTTAATGGCAATGTAGAATTTCCTGTATCTGTGGAAAAGGTTCAGGAAACAACTCGCTAGCTTCATATGAGGCAATGTAGGGCACCCTTTATATTGCCTGGTACCTTTGTTTGGTTGTGGGATTTTTTGAAACAAGTTTTATGATCTCTAGAGATGTCCTGCATTGTAGCATCAGGAAACTCAGTGTCAGGTCATTTCTAAGCTTCTTACAAAACTGCGGGGGTGAAAAATGTGTGAAGCCACTCTTCTATCTGGCTATACATATGGATATACGTGTATCTTTTCTCAGGGGAAGAGGGGATGTGAGAAACGACTATGGCAAAATTTCACTGCAAAACTTCCAGAATTTACTCACTCCACACGTGATCAGACTAATCATAGTTACACTGGCAAGTTGGACAGTGAAGTGCAGTCTTTTTGGCTGCGGGTGCTGACAGCGTAGTAAGAACAGATGGAACAGATGTAGCTGTAAACCCACTCCAAGTGCTTTTGCCAAGGTGCTTCTTGCATGCAAGGCCTTGGTTCTAGGATGTCCAGAAAGGAGGACTTCTTCCCTTCATTTCACTGGAGTGGTTTAAGTAATTTGTAAACTGGAGGAGTACAAATTTTTCAGACAGTAGCAGGTGCAGTAAACTTCAGGGTGAGACCAGAGTCAGGAGCAAATGGGAACGAGGATAAAGAAGCTGGCAGACAAATCTTAGTGTATTGATTTTAGCCTGCCAAAATGTATATTGGATGAGGCTGGAGACCTGCTGACTCTGTCCTCTCCTAAAGACTGCTGAAACATTCAGTTTATGAGACATGTGAAGGAACAAAGTCAGAAAGCCAGATTCTTATCAGTTAAGTTGTTCTGATTTTAACTGATAATCACATACTCAGAGATTCTCATTTTTAGAACATACTGTAGAATCATAGAATGGTTTGGGCTGGAAGGGACCTCTGAAGGTCATCTAGTCCGACCCTCCTGCAGTGAGCAGGGATATCCTCCACCCTTGGCAACCTGTTCCAGTGTTCCACCACCCTCATGGTAAAGAACTTGTTTTTAACATCCAACCTAAATCTACCCTCCTCTAGTGTAAAACCATTGCCCCTCATCCTGTTGCTACAGGCCTTTGTAAACAGGACCTTTCTCACCTTCTTGTAGCCCCCCTTCAGGTACTGGAAGGTCACTATTAGGTCACCCCGGAGCCTTCTCTTCTCTGGGCTGAACAACCCGAGCTCCCTCAGACTGTCTTCACAGCAGAGGGGTTCCAGCCCTCTGAACATTTTCATGGCCCTCTGCTGGACCTGCTCCATCAGGTCCATGTCCCTCCGGTACTGAGGGCTCCAGGACTGGATGCAGTACTCCAGGTGAGGTCTCACCAGAGCAGAGTGCCAGAATCACCTTTCTCGATCTGCTGGCCCTGCTTCTTTTGATGCAGCCCAGGATGCAGTTTGCCTTCTGGGCTGCAAGTGCTCACTGTCTGCTTATGTCCAGCTTCTCATCCACCAGCACCCCCAAGACCTTTTTTTCTGCAGGGCTGATCTCTATCAGCTCATCTCCCAGCCTGTGTTGATAGTGAGGATTGTTCCAGCTCAGGTGTAGGATCCTGCACTTGGGTCTTGTTGAACCTCATGAGGTTCACCTGGGCCCACTTCTCCATCTTGTCCAGGTCCCTTTGAATGACCTCACATCCCTCTGGTATATTGACAGCACAACTCAGCTTGGTTGTGCACTCAATTTCGCTGTCTATGTCATTAATATAAATATTAAACAGTACAGGTCCCAGTAGAGACCCTTGAGGAACACCACTTGTCACTGCTTTCCATCTGGACTTTGAGCCTTTGACCACTACCTTCTGGATGCGACCATCCAGCCAATTCCTTACCCACTGAGTGGACCATCAAATTGGCGATCAAATCTGTATCTTTCCAACTTGTCAAGTAGTATGTTGTGGGGGACTGTGTCAAAGACCTTGCAGAAGTCCAGACAGATCACATCCATATTCGTCCTTTGTCCACTGACATAGTCACTTTATCATAGAAAGCCTTTAGGTTCGATAGGCATGAATTACCCTTACTAAAACCGTGCTGGCTGTCTTTGATCCACCTCCCTGTCCTCCATGTGCCTTATCAGATCTTCTCTGGAATAAGGAATTACTGGCTTTTCATTGTGGTTTTAGGCGCAGATTATTATTGATGCTACAGTTTAAGTACTGATGTTGTCTTTCTGATGAGGTGCTTGGGATTGCAATTTTTTCCTGTATGTAACCAAATAATTTCCATTAATACAGATGGGAAAAGGATACATGTACTGCAGAGAGAATAGAGTTCATGGCTTTTGGCTTGTTACTGTTCCCTGCTGTCAAGAAACAAGGGGAGTATTCTGGTCCAGGTCTTTTATTTGCTGTTTAGTGAACCATCACACAATGTCTTCCTGGGTCTTTTTCAGAATGATTATTTTCAGTGACTGAAGAGAAGCTGAGTCATAAAATTCTGTCTTGATTTTGGATTTATTGACAAACCTGGTCCATGTATTTGACAACACAAGGGAAATTGCTCACAAAACAGAGATTTTTGTGAGTAATTATGAATGGGAACATTACATTTTTATTAGGCTTCCTTTCTTTTTTCTGAGGTATCCCAGTTTCAGTTCACGTGCTCTATTTTAGAATTTATGGTATTAAACTGTGGGATTATAAAACAATTTGTGCTTATTTAACATGTCTTGAGGTTCTTTCAGTATACTAGGGCTGGAATCAGGATGTGAAAGCCACTTAGATTTCATTAGGCACCATTATCTTCTTAACAAGTTAAGTAAACTATCAGATTCTTGCTTATTCATCAGTATAGTATATAAGGAAAAAAGAAGCATGTGATTCAGAAACATTATTTTGATTCACATAGTAAGGGAAGGTTTTTCTCCAAGATTGTGCTGGTAACCTGGTCCCATGGATTGCTACAGAAATTGATGCCAAGCTAACACTGTCCTCCATAGGAGCCTGTGATTAATGGGGTAAATCAGGCTTTACTGTCTTTCCCGACTACTCTGGGTGTCCTCTTTTTCCTTGCTTTTAGTTGTTTAAACCCCTAAATAATATGCACATTTCATCTTTTCCACTCCCTTTTAAACAGACTTTGTAACATAATGTTAAGTTGTCAGGCATGTATATTCTCCCTCTGTCTAGTAATTTCCCTCAGGTCAGGTGGTAAAACGTGTGTTGCCTTTTAAGAATAAAAACTCTTTTGCCACTCATGATTAGGTGGGGTAGGTGAGAACTTTTGAAACAGATTCTGTTTTGGTGGCTTAAAGCAGTAGAAGGAGACCCACGTTTGAAGTCTCTGTCTGCTTTACACCATCAATAACTATACTTATTGGTAAGAGGGGGCCTGCATTATATTCTGAAGTTACTTAGTTACATAGGATTGCATGCACAATTCTTTCTTAATAGTTGTGGAAGTTTTTGACTCAAAAAGTGAGTTCTCTTTTATTTTACTACTATAGACGTATGATTAAATATCAGTGGTGTTTTGTTAATAAAAGGTTGTTTTGTTTCTAAGGGGTGATCTAAGTAAAACATACCTGCATGCTGATGTTAAGATGCCTCGTGTCAGAACAGATGCTAAATGAAGCTACTTTTCTTTAGAGCTCATCTCCTTATAGCAGGCACTGAATAGTCCACCTGGTTAGAAAATGCAGGGTTCTCTTTATGACTAGAGTTGCTGTCCTGCCTAGAAGCAGTGCAGGTTTGCACCACAGTTAATAGTTGCAGTATCTTGTTCTAAGGAAGCTCTCTCTTTCACAGAGATAAAATGAGGCCTTTACATTATAGCTGCTTTATATCTGAAATGAGAAGCTGCAACAGTGTGCTTTAGTTTCAGTAGAATCTCTTCATCAAACCCCTGTCACCATAAGACAGATTATTTCTAAATTGCATAGTAAAAGGGCTTTTTATCCTTTAATGAATAAGAAAATAATATACATATGGGAGTTTCCATACGTATTGTGCTTTTCAATTTAGGTATATATAATATGCAAATTTTATTTCTACTGCTGGACCTTTATGCTGACAGGAATATTTTTTATAAGTAATGGGGAAGTGTTGTAATGAAACAAGTATTTCATTCTAGTTTCTGTGAATAGCTGTCTTTTCTCTTGTACTAAATAATTCCTAATCATCTGACTGCAGTTAAATCATCTTTTCAGCTTGCATTTCTCCTTGAAAATGTTGTCTAATGTTTAATGTCCTACGCAGTAAATGGTTTGTAAGAGAAGCAGCTCAACAGGAATGTCAAATTGGTGTCAGGGGTTCATTTGTTTACATCTTTCTGAGAAGGGTATTATGGCAGCTTTTCATGAACAGGGCCCTGCAGCATCCGTTAAGTCAGAGAGCTTCTCCCACACGTGTGAGAGAAATATGTAAGACACCAGAAAGCAACCACAGTGGCAAATTAGGGTGATGCTGTTGGGAAACGTGAGATGCCAGTGGCTACCTGGTGAACTGGTAATCCTGCAGTGCTCAGGGTACCGAATGAAACTCAGCACTGCCAGTCTGCTTGACTTTGCCTGATCATAAGGCAACTCATAAAAGACCTCCTGTGAAAACATGGAGAACCGCAAAAACTCAAAAGTGTTGTGGTATTTGGGTCCATCTGAAAAAATCAGGAATTTATTCTTTTCTTTAGCAAAGCTTTTCCTTATAGAACATTACTTAGAAAATTATGGTAGAGAAGATTTCTGTGGTATACTGTGTATATATATATACACACACACATATACTGGTATACTGTACATAACAAAGTAGTTTAATTTTGAATAGAGGGCAATAGAAAGGAATATGAAATCAGAATTTGAGTGTTGAATAACATCAGAATGTAATGGTTAGTGGCCAGCAGTTTGAACCAAGTTTTCACAGTCCGTGGGGTTGCACTCTGTGGTGATAGTCACAGCATCTGGAAATCACCTTAGAGCAAGATTTGATGAGAATTGATTGTAACCTTATCATTGTGAGTTTGTTATCAAATGGGTGCTAACTTGTGGCAGGTGTTTGTTTATCTTGATTAGATAATGCCACAAAGACTTTGTCACATGGCTGGAAAACGAGAAGATTGCTTCATGGCAAGAAGTGTGTGCTGATAGGGGATATGTCAGAGTGAGTTAAAAGAGAAGGAAAGTTGAGTTTTGATTCATTTTAAGGAGGAAAAAGTTGGAACGCTCACACTGTTGTTCAGGGTTTGGGTTTTTTTTGTGTCTGTGCTTTCAAGTTAAGTAGGTTTACTACTTGTTTATTGCATGTATCAGATGTAGTAATACATTCATATACTAATATTTCTGTGAATATCTAGCAAATATACTTGAGGGGATTAATATGTGTACATTAATGTTATGCTGACAGTGGTAAAACGACTTGGTAATAGAGTCAGATGGAATGAGCTGAGAAAAAGTGGATAAGTAAAATGGTAATTTTCTATCTTTTTAGCTTCCATCTGAAAGATTTTTATTCTCACGTCCTGTTGATCAGCATGATTGTAATGCAGGGAATGATAGAAAATGAAGAAAGATACTCAGCAGAATGGTGGAAGTCTACTTCCAAATCAAGTTCCTGGGACGTTACTGCAACTGGAATTTGGTGCCCAAATTACACGGCACTAGACATTCTAATGTGGTTAGTGTTTATATACTACACTTTAAACAACTGTGTTTCGACAGGTAGAATGTAATTAGGTATGAGGTGTTCCTCATCTTGAGACCACACTGTCTCAGAAATCAAAACACAAACAATTTCGTTTCAAAGAAAAATGTTGTTTTCCCTTAAATAGAAAGACGTTAAAAACTGAACCCATAAAAATCAAGGGATCTCTTTAGATTATAAAACTCCCATTACTTTGTTTTAAAGAACATAAATGAAGCCATAGAGAGACATACTTTATTCTAAATTGCAGTGATCACAGTTGTTCATAATAACCCCAGCCACTAGCCAGAGATGTCTTTGGGAAGGAAAAAAAAAAAAAAAATTAAGGAAAATCTGGGTATGTTAACGTGTCCCATGTGCTCAGTAAATGTAATTAAAGATAGTCTTGTAAATGAGTTCTCTAAGGAGAGACTTTTTTCTATGTTTATGAAGTATAGAGGACTAGAATTTTGTAAAACTTTTACAGAAATCACACAAATATATTCTTATTTATGAATAATGTTTTTATCTTTATAAAACACTTACAGAAGTAGCAGGTAGGCTGTTCTATGAGTATTTGAGGCTAGAAGAATGACTCCCGTCAGCGTACTCTGGATTTTTAATAAAATATTTTTTAGAAAATGTAACAGTCCTTGAACCTATGATACTTGTGGAAGTATTGCCTACTTCTGCCTGCCTGCTCGCTCCTTTGTTTTCTCACACACATACAGAAAAAAATACTTTATTAGTTAAACTACCACAATACATGTGTCTTTAACACTTCAGGCTTGTTTTCCAGTCTCACTATATTTAGGTGTTGAATGATTCCAGGTAGGAATTCCTGACATTTCATTCTGTGTACTGTCAGCACCCATAGAAAGCGAAGAACAGATTCTCTTGAACAATATCGCAGAAAATAAAGCGGAAAAACTTCAGAAACAGACTTGGTTAACCATATGTTAACCATAGGGTTTTTTTCAGGCAGTCAGTTTGTAATAAATAAGATGTGAAGGAATGTGTTATTTTTCCTGTGATAGTAACTGTGTGAAAAGCTAAAGCTTACCGTGTCCATGGAATAAACTGCTGAGATTCCTACCTGAGATACCTCTTTGTGCCCTCTAGGAATGTGTTTGAAGAATGTATTAAAATGCAGTAACTTAGCAGGCTTCATAGGAAGTAGAAAGCAATGGAGATACTTTGCTACAGGTCATATTAGTTGGCAACACCAGAAGGACGTACTAACGGTGATCTTTGGAATCTCAAGTTGACATAAGAGCTGAGAGAATCAAACTATAGACCTGTGCTGCAAACTGGAATAATCGGAATGGCTAAAAGCAAAAAGCATACAAGTGGGCGTTGAGGTTTAAAAAGGACTGGTGGGATATCCTGAAGACCTGTCAAAACTGTCTAGAGCTAAGAAGAGAGGGAAAGAGCAGCCCTGCTTTCTTCACTGGCGTGTTTTCAGGTTTTGTCAGCTGAGGTCTTTATGAACAAGTTAGGCACTTGGCGGAATGCTTTAAATGTCAGTGATGCTGCCCAATTGAGCTGGATTTACAAGTCTTCCCAGCTTTACTATGGTGCTTTGATCTAAAATAAAAATGAAAGCAAAAAAAAAAACCCCAGCTGTTTCTCCTAAGTTTGGTAGAACCTCTCCAGCCCCTGATTCCCTCCCTCCTGTGTCTTCTGAGCACAGAGGACATCTTATACTTGCTTATTTTTCCTTGATGCTTTGCATTTCCAGGTTGCGTTGTTTGGGTTAGCCACTGGTTTCTTTGTTGAGCAGCAATGAATATTATGGATTCTTTGTTTCAGAAGCTGAAGTATTGGTTAATCATCTATAGAGCTATATCCCAAACAAAACCTGAATGTGAAAGCCTGCTCGTTTTGAGGAGGTCTGTAAAGAGGTTCTGCTTTTCAGATTGTCTATTGTTATTAGAGGTAAAGAATTAGGGTTTTTTTTTCTCCTTTCTAGTCCATAAATAATGATGTGAGAACATTTCTGACTAAGATGTTTTCTCCTGTGTATCTCCTAATATGTTTTGTCCAGTCACTTCCCACTGAGTTGCTTTGCTTGTACTTCTATGCAGTCTAAGAAAGTCAAGCCCCTAGTAAAGTCTGGATTATGAGCAGGTGTAACCTGTGACCTCAGAGCCACCTTTAGATACCTTAAGCATCAGCAGTAAAAAATCTTGACCCACATCCTCCAGAGTGAAACATGATAGTATTCACAAAGACTACACTTTGATTGGGAAATCTGTCTGCTCTGTCTGCAGTCATCAGGGACTGAGAATTTCATGGAGACAAAAGCTAGGGCTGAAGTCATTCTGAAGAACTGAAATTTATGTTCTAAGGCTGCAGGCCTTAGAATGAGTTTTCATCAAGTAGGGTAGTATTTTCCCTAGTTATCCGTCATGGAAATCCATGCCCCATGGTTGATAGGACAATGAAATTAGCTAAAATGTGCAAAAACTACACAAAATTTCACCATCCCAAGATATTTTATCTGCTGTGTTTATTGGTTAGTTACTGGTTCAAGATTTTGCATATTTTTTAGATCATTAAATTTGAATAAGGCTTAAATATACCTAATGGCTAGATAAATTGCTTATAGGGTATTTATGTCAATAGCATATAAATTATATTACAGAACAACACGAGTAGACTAAGACAGCTCAAATTGTCAATATGATGAAAATTACTCAAAGAAAGCTATTAAAACTCAAATCCATGATTAAATTACTATTGGTTCTGAGTACAGTGAATCCAATTACACATCATGTTACAGTATACTGTATGGTCACAGTGACTGTAGCAGAGTGTCTTGTCAATATACTGTCAATAGAGAATTAGAAAAACAAATCTATCATCACAGTGAAATACTATGCAAATCCCAATCAACGTTCTTCCAAGCTATTGAATGGCCAGAAAAGATGGAAAGGAGCTGAAATCTGCATATGAACTGATCTTAAAAGCCTGCAATTTTATTTATATTTCTATGATGTATATAAACTTATACACCACAGTTTTTGATTGCAGCCCATTGTAAATAAAAGTATGAAAGAAATTTTGTTTTAAAAGAATATTTCTGAGAAATTCTGTAACAATTAGCATTACCATTAATTTAGTAGATGAGCCTTTAATTCAGGCTTTTGCAGAAGGGTGCTCGTGGTTAGTATAACTACAGTACTGATACCTGCATTTCCATGGCCTGATAGCAAACCAACCCTTCACGGCTGAGGCAAAGCTGAAGCTCAGGTAGTAGCAGATACATTTTGGTGTTTTATTATACTCTGCCCCTGTTGATGGCAAGTACTCACGCAAGGATCTGTATCCAACCCCGCAGAAGGTGGCAGGGCTGTCACCTAGCCAGTGATTCTTCTCTTTCAACAAAACATAAACCGCATCGCTATCAAAGGCCTCTTGCAGATTTAGTGAGCTTGAGCTTTTCGGTGTTGGAAATGATACTAAATACTGGAACCTGAAATGAATGATTTAAAACAGCCTTCTCAACTAAACAACAGGGCTGTTAGTAACTTTGTGATGATTATAGGCTCCGTTTTTAGCATTATCTTCTTTTAGAATTCATACTTAGTTCAGTGTCTTAAGATTTTTTGTTTTGTCTTCTGTGCTTTCTGAGAAGAAAATCTGACACCCCCTGACTTTCATTTCTGGTCATTGCCAGGAAAGCTAAATTCCATATTAGCACTGCTGTCATGAGAATCCATGGTTGCAGTGGATGGAATTTAATTTCATTAATGTAAACTGTAAAGCTTACAATAAAAATAATGCTGTGACTACAGCGTTTATATATTAAAACTCTGAAAGCAGTGTGGAACACGGCTGCTTGTCATATTTCTCTAAGTTCTGATGCCATACAACTTAATGTACTAAAATTGGCATTTGGTACTTGATTTTAATTTGTGTGTGTGTTTAGATTATGGCACTGAAGGAGAAGGACAATAAGAGCAACACTCTTAAGACCCCTGTCACCTCTTGATTGATGTATTTATTTTAATGAAAATTCAGTCATGTTTATGTTTTGCTTGCATCTAGTCGAATATAGAAAGATACAAAAGGATAGAATCTGCAGGAATTTCACGCGGTATCCGAATAAATTACTCTATAAATTAGGCATATCACAATAAATTTTGTGTTAATTTTTATTTAAGTTGTGATGGTATATAATACTGGAAAATCTCAAGCATAGGCTATATGTATAAGAGCATATATTTTTTTCACAGACTCATAAGCTGCTTGAAATCTGTGTGCATCATTTTAGATCTTATTATGACAATTTAAGAATGTAACAGAAAAATTGCAGCACTGCAAATCAAGAGGGTGATTTCATATCAGACCAAAATCAACATGGAAATTTGTATACCATGAGACTCTGGGAAAGAAACCCTTTCTGATAAATGAGGAAATCATATTTAGAAAACACAGATGCCTAATATTTTTTTTTTTTTTAACAGTAGTGTGTTTTCTGAATCATTGCATTACATTTACAGTCTTGCTTAAGATATTTCTACAGAAATGGAACAGTTTCTTTGCGTGTGATGCCAAGTAACTGCTTATGCTTGCTTGTGGCTTATATATGATGAAAAACCTCTTGATATGTGATTGAACTCTGTATTATTTACCACAACCTCTTTGATACTACTTCTTGATTTTAGGGTGCATGGGCTTGGGAATATAAATAGGACATTAAGCAATAGTAAGAAACAGGAGAGGCAGCTGTTTTTCCATCTTAGCATTTCCTTAAAAAGAGCAACAAACAGCAACTGTAGCTTCTGAGGAAAAGTCTCCAGTTCTGTAAATAGACAGAGAACACTTAGTTCATGGAACTAACCCAGGGAAGAAACTGGACTATTATTTCCTTTTTTTTTTTCAACTTTCCCTTGAAGAAAACATCTTAGTGGGAAAAGGTTTCTTTCTGCCAATCATCTTGCAGGTGATTTCTAAGCAGTGTTTCACATCTGCCAAGTATATTTTCCATTTTTCTTTAGCTTGGTATTCATATTTCTAATCTCTTCACCTTCATTTCTGCGGGGTCGTTCCATGATAAAAACCATGTCCTATTCACATCAGTTGGAGTAATACATATATGTCTTAGGGAGAATATAACTTTACCTAGTCTTTAAGGGGAAGGTATGTGCCACAAGTAACTGCACTAAAAATATTAGCTGCACAATTGAATAGAAACCTACTGTGGTATGAGAGATAAAGATACCTATTTAAGAGACATCCGCTCTTTCAAAGAAAGCAGGTCTCTGCTGGTAAACAAAATTAACATTTTAAAGAATTATTTTTTTAAAGTGCTTGGCTTGGTTCTGTTCATATTTGGAGATGCAAAAAAATGGCTCATGCAGTTTGCCCGCTACATTAAGCAGTTTTTGCTCCGTGTGCATATCACTGACATCTCTAGAAAATATACCCGTGCATGGAAAAGTAAAATTTGCAGCATTAAAAAAAGAAGACTACTCCATGAAAGTAAAAGCATCAACAAAAAGGTGGACTTCCCATGCTGTGCTGTTAAGACAGAAAATACCATCCTCCAAAACAGAGATTACTGTGCTGTTTCAACATTTCTTGACTGGCAAATGCTATCAAGTAATGCTATTAACTTGAACTATCATCTCAGTAATATTACTCTGTTGTGGCTTTCCTTCAAAAAAAGTTTATTCTACAGTTAACTCTACTTCTTATGTGAAGAATTTTTGAGTAGTCTATGTTGGGTTGCAAAGATAATGTTTCATAATTAAAATAGTGAATAATTATGTAGTGGTTTTTTGGTTTTGGGTTTTTTTTTACAATGGATGTTGAATATATTCATCCAGGGGATTTACATTTCTTTGACCTTGTACAAAAAGTAGCATCTGAAGCCTTTTGTAGCTTTTTCAAGCAGCCCAGAGCCCACCTGATTTGTGCATTCTGTAAATCAGATTTTCTGTCTTGCATAGCTTGTGTCTGGACGTAATCCTGGTGTTGGAACAGTTCTGCAGTAAGTGGTTACGATGTTCTAGCCTGTCTGCATGCCAAGGAAAAAGGAGAGAGATATTTGGAATATTCCACTGACTTGCATTTACAGTAGTAATTGCAGAGATGTCTCCCTGTTTGTTTGAGAACCAATAGTTTTGCATTGAAGTAGAATTATAGGACAAAGTTAATTAACCTTTTAAACCTAATTCATTAGATTTGCAAGGCACAACAAACATTTAAGAATAGACATGCTACCGGTAGTGTGCAAAGGATAGCACCTTTCTTTTTTGTGGTCTGCAGAAGAGGACAAGCTTTAAAAGATGCCATTACAGCTGTGGCAACAGAATAAGTCGATGCTTTATTTTGATTATGTCTGTCTAGTTTTCATTAGTTCTGTATAAGCTTTTTTAATCTTGGTTTTGACTCTGAATTCGATTTTGTTCCAGTATGGAAAAATTGATTTATTGTAGAACAAATTTATTTCCTTTTCACCTGGTTTACACAATGAAACCTGAGCAAATTGGATTTCACTCGCAGCTCAGTCACAGGAACAAATTGATGTGCACCTCTATTCATAATGGTCATGAATACATCTCCTGATACCTATTTCTCTATACCTTTTTTATGGTTTTCTACCTAGATTCCCTCAGTGAAGTCCAGAAAACAATACTAGCAGGTTTTATACTGTGTGCATAGTCCAAGTCAGAATTGAACTCCACAGGATGTGTCTGACATAGCCTGAATGGAGAACAGCATCTTGACATCCATGAATGAGCCTAATTAGCAAAACAATTCCTTTTATGAAACACCAGTCCTTCTGACTAAAATTAAATTAATGGAGACTGAGGCTGTATATGCAGATGCTTCACCTATAATAATGACTTCTTTTAAAAGAAACTAATGTTGACTCTGATTCATCTGCATTCCTGAAATCAAAAGCCAATTTTATTCTGCTTTCATGTGCCATCTCTCTTGGAACCATGTTTCTTGGCATCAGGGAGAGATGGGCCTTTAGACTTTGCGTCTGAAGTTGCTGGAATTAAGTCTTCTTTGTGTGGATCCTGTAACGTGCATGTAAACATGTTGTTCTGTAGGTCTGCACAAAAACAAGACATGTTTTTTGAGTAGTACTTAGTGTTTAGTATTAGTATTGGAGCTTTATTTAGTATATTAGTTTACTATATATAGTTTATTTAGCTTAGTATTTAGTTGGAGCTTTTGTGTGTCTGCAAAGTGAGAAGCCTTTTTTAAAGTATTGAGAGCAATAAAAGTTAAGAAAGGAATTCTCAGATTATTTATTTTATTTATTCTTCTGTAGCAGTTTGGTTTGGCCTTTAACTTTTCATTAATTTCCCCCATGTAGCTAGCCTGCTCAAAGAATGAGTTCAAAACTGTCTTAATTTAATTGTATTTAATATTAATATATTTTTACCTTTGATGTCTAATATACTACTGCTATTAAAACATTGATCTCTGCTGGTGGTATTAGCTGACTGGCAGTTGTGTGATAAGGGGCGTTCTGTGGATGTACAAATAGTTTGGAGAAAGAGTAACAAGATTACATTGCTATTCCCTGGAGTTCTTCAAAACTGTAAATATTTAGCTGGCAATAGATGCCAAAACAAAGATTAAGAGAATTTGCTGTCCTAAATCTCCTGATGGGTCCAGGCCTGCCATTCTGGTTGTGGATCAGGCAAACTGTCCCAGCCAGAAAGAGGATGATTTCTCAGTGTTTATATCCCCAGTGATCTATTATATATGGCTCTAATGAAAAATAAACCAAACCTATCCAAAATGTTTATTTTTTCCTGTCACTAAACATTCAAAGCTACATGTAGGTGTCCACTCTTGCCAGTTGACTGTTACAATAGAAGAGATTACAATGCGTGATTTGCCTAAGGGTAAATTTTCTCAGATGAAAAGCAGTACAGCATAAGTCTACTTAGCTGGTTAGGTTTCTGCATTCTCTTTTTGTCTACCACAAACTATTTTGTGTGACCAAATCAGTTCACCTCTCCTCATAAAAGCCTGATGATTAATCATGTTCCTGTGCTCTCACTTGAGAAATTTACTTTCTCCTTTTATTCTGAAAAGGATATACAGCCATGTGTGGCTTTCAAACAAAATCATTTCCAGTGGCATGTAGCTAAGCAACTGGGCTGGGTCTCAAGGGCTTCCAGGGGGAGTGGGGATGTACCAAGGAACCCTTATAACTGAGGATTAGTAAATGTTGTCTAGCATCTGATACCCCAAATAGCTATCTGCAGGCCTTCCACAGTTGGTTCAGAAGTCCCAAGGCTTCCACATGTGATAAAATGCACGTCTGGTCACCATTCTGTGCCTCATCTCTGCCTTCTGCCATTCATTTAATATGAGAAATGCAGAAACTCTTCATAAGGCACATAGAAGTGTGCAGGCACCTCTGTCTAACACCCTATGATCCCTACGTGTATAATCTTTTCCTTCTACTAGATCTCCATGGTTTCCTGGTTTCCATCATGCATTAATTGCACTAAACTGCCCATGAGTTCATTGCTCGATAATAAAATTTCTGCTTCAATGCATGGTATTGCTAGTGTTGAGTGTGTGCAAACCTGCAGTTTCACTTGAAAGTAACTATTTTTTTTGTATAAGTGAATAATTGAGGGGAGATTATATGATGTAGTACTTTCTTGTACAATTTAACATTGTTGAATAACCGTATCTTAGTTCAGGCTGTTTGTAGATGATTTATACATTAAATACTTAATGAGCCTTCTGTTTCATCCCTAAAATATCAGCAAATAATCTGATTTCTTAGATTAAAAAGAATTATGAAAAGCTGCACTACTCTACTGGTTCCACAATGATCAGAAGAATACGTCTCCTTTATGGTCATGAGCAGTATAGCCTGGATATAGTTTGCATTATGCAATGTATAGTGTACTTCTCTCCTATGCGATATATAATCTCTCTTATATTACAATAGCTGTGTAAAAACAACATTTATCTTAGTTTTATAGTGGTGGTATTATGTTTCAGTTCCTTAGACATTGTTCAGTTCCTTAGACAATGGGGAGCTGCCAATACCAAAAATCATTTTGCAAGACAGGGTAAAAAACTCTCGTGGAAGGAAAAAAAGCAAAAATAAGAGACTATTTTGACTTGTGCTGGAATTAATTGCATGTGGTTTGTCAAACACACTTATTGTCCACACCATAGTGCAGACAAGGAGTCCTCAATCTAATTCTATGTGAATCTTGTACAGCACTGTTCAACATCACGTAACCTCCGGCTGTAGGGAGAAATCTGCTTCCTTCATTTAATATTTTTGCATACTTGTAAAATGTTTGGATTAATGTTACATAAAACCAATTACATTCTGTTCTGAAGAATAGAATGCAAAGGCAGATATTGCATTTTGATGCATTCATTATATACTTGAAGTGCGTTTAAAATCTGCAGCTGAAAATATCTGTGAAAGAGCTGGAACTTGGGACAGTCTGTGTGCATGTATGTATAGCAAGTGTAATATATGGATTAATGTCCTTGTATACATATGTTACACACTACTGCATTTCTAAAATGAAGTTTTCTGGCTTCTGTTTGAAGGGAAAATACTATTTCTAACAGAAACTAACTGAGACCCCTGAGCAGTGGAAGGGATTAATATCAAAAACTACTGCATGTCTCGTGAGGAAGCACAACAGACTGGAGGAACCTGCTCTTTGAGTCCTGTAAAAATGAGAGAGAAAAAGAGAAAAAAAAAAAAAAAAAAAAAAAAAAATTGAAAAAAAGCGCCTCATTTTAAAATGAGCAAGAATTACTGAAAAAGAAAAAAAAACTGGCAAGAGATGAAAGAGACTGATGTAGGTATCTCCCTTTTGAAAAGAGTGAACTAGAGTTTTCTGAGAATGAGGAAAGTCCGACTTTCTGCTAGTTGGAAGAGGGACTGTGGATGTGAGTCTTTGGGAAGGGTTCAGTGATCCCGGAAGGGTGCTGACCCTGCTGGGTGTCCAGAAAGGGATGTGCCTGCATTTCACAGAGCTGCTGCCATGGTGGAAGTGCATTCGGGAACCCTGCTAGGCTAGGTGTTCTCAGTGGTGTTCTGCTGAGCTGAATATGAAAAGAATCTGAACAAAATGTATCTGAACGTCCAAGGTATGTGTAACCTTACCTGAGCAGTTCACAATCCAGGAATTTCTTCCTGGAAATAAGCTCTGTTCTTTGCAAGTGAAGGTGTAATCAGGGGTAAGAGCTTCAGACTCATTTGATTGATTGATTGATTTTTTTTAATTCCCTTTTGGAAGTTTTTACTAACGGCTCTAAAATGCTCTAATTAAGCTGTATTTCACATATTTGAGGGTTGTAGCCCTAAGAAAATTGTCTGTTTGCTGCACACAAAGGTTAAGTTCATTTAAGAAAAGCACAGCTTTGTCCTTGAAACAGCCTCTAATTCTTATGATTTTGGAGGATGTGAGGTGTTCTGAAAACACTGAAAAGGTGCTCTTAAGTTTCATGTTAGATTGGCCCAGCAGGAAAGTGGGTAGATTGTACAGAGGAAATTGTTTCTCCTTCCCTTTTCCCTTTTCCCTTTTCCCTTTTCCCTTTTCCCTTTTCCC
>JANVCC010000049.1:3949468-4021794 GCA_025345505.1 Todiramphus chloris collaris | reverse complement strand
TTTTCCCTTTTCCCTTTTCCCTTTTCCCTTTTCCCTTTTCCCTTTTCTTTTTTTTTCTTTTTTAAACTTTTATTTCCTTTTTTTTTTATTTTGTATGTCACACTCTTTAATTCTAAATGCCAATGAGGAAAAAAAAAAAAAAAAATTAAATCAAAGGCACAAGATGCCAAATTCATTTTAATAAGAGGTCGCTGAAAGCCTGAAGGTGACAAACTTCAGGAAGTGTTAGGGAATATGTGCAAGCAAAAGGAAACTTGTGACTCCAATAAAGAAATCTGAGCAACATGCCCTCCGAGGAATCTATAGCAGCTTCTCAAAAGATTTATACCACCACATTGCTTCAGGAGAGGCATACCATACAGCATGCTATACAGCAGCCATGCAACACGTAAGCATTCTAGATGTAAGAATCTTTCAACCTGTGATCTCTCTGTGACCAGAATGTGCAGTGTGCTGGAGTCATAAATAGCTCTCAAACCAGACATCTTTTTAGTGTGACCACTGTATGGTTATTGGACCTGCGCTGCAGCTGCTTCACACTGTGACTGAGAAAAAACATAAAAACAGTGTCCTGCAGTTCTGCTGGTGTTAGATTGCATGGAAAGAGCGATTTTTGGCATGTGTAGCTGTCAGCTCACCACATGGGGAAACTTTCATGCACTGATGCACATTGTATGAAGGTTAATGTGAAAACTCCATGCTGAATAGCAAAGTTTGTCTGGTGGAAAACCTTAGGGCTTGCTGTTGTTTGATGAGGCTGATGTGGATAGACTACTGCTAAAAGACTGCGCTGGGGTGGGGGAGTTGTATGTCATGTATAGGCTTTTGGAATGTGAGAGTCAGCCTGCCTCTCTGTACCAGGTTAAATCAGCTATACACGTTTATAGAAGAAGAGCTGGAAACAGGCAATTTAACACTTATTTCAAAAGAGTTTGTCTCTGCGACCGGAGATTCATTGTAAAATACATCTTATATTTAAAAGGCTTGTTTGATAAGCAAAAACGTTAGGGTTACTGAAGGGATTCTGAGCTTAGAAATCTGTAATAACAGGGTTATACTCAGCCCCAAATACTTTCATCTGTTCCAGACCCAGCTCTAAGTGAAAGTCTTTACTTGCCTACTTCTTCCATTTGAAAACTAGAATATTAAAAAAAAACAACCCAACCAAAAAAACCCTCAGTATAAACCTTTATATCTAACCAAGGCTTTCAACAGATCAAATATATTTCCCAAAATAAAGATAAAACAGAATGTTAGCTTGTGAAGCCTTGAATCATTCAGTGTTTCAACCACTTAATATACTTCAAACACACGTACACAATCAGGACAAGAAAGTTGGCTTGGAAATTATAGGCAAATTGCAGCTCTTCGAGACATCCTATAAATTTTTTTTCCATCTGCCTTTAAATAAGAGATCTTCCTTGTTTTGGACTTCATTGTTTTCATGTCTGTTTTGAATGCATTTATCCTAAATGTGAAATTGAATAGGCTAATAATTAGAGGATTTCAAAGCAGTGTCTTATCTTTCCTAGTAGTCCTTAGCTGCAGAATAAGCTTTGCATATATCTTGTTTGCATAAAATTCTAGCCAGAAGTTCACCAACAAGTTGGGCACATGCCATCTAGTGATACCCATAGGAATTATAACTGAAAGATTTGACTCTTAGATGTAGACACGTGATAATCCACTGAGTGAGTACTTCTCAAATAAAATATTTGTCATTAACATGTATTTAGAATGTGTAACTGGTAATTTCTGTTATTTTTTTTAATGCATGATAAGATGTGCAAAAGCTTTTCAGTTTAGTATAGTTTTTGGTTATTTAGTAGCATTCCCTAATGTAAGGGGCAAGGAAAATTCTTCAGTGCTTGGTCATTGTCTGTACTTCTGAAAAATTTTGCCTGTTGTAAAGTGATAGTTGCATTCTTTTGAAGGCAGTTCAAATCTCACGACACACTGTGCCAGTTTAAAAAACAATAAGATGATAATTACTTTATGTAAAAAGTGGGGGTTTGCTGATTAAAACTCTCATTACACCCCAATTATAAATCTCTGTTTCTTCTCTCGGATAACTTCTGAAAATAGTTCTTAGTGGGTTTGGTATCAGGAAGTGTAGACCTATGTGCTTTTCAGTGGCAGAAGTGGACATCACACAGCCAAGAAGGAAGGCAAGATTGCTTTGAGCTGACTTTGTAATTTTGTGGCTTCTGGATCTCCTGGGCTCTTCTCTGATGTCCGGCAAACTTTTGTTTTTCTTCCCTGATGTCCAGCAAGTTTTTTCGCAGTAATTCCTAAGGCCATTGTAGCAATAAGAGAAACCTTTTCTCATTATGTTTCTTTCCACTGCCCTATGACTAGCAACTCCTGTAGCAACTTTTCACAATAAAAATATTTGTCTTTGAGGAAACTTCCAGGTACCCATTAAAGCTGGACCAGTTTAAGGCTTTCTTTGGGCATTAGGCTGCACACCTGCAGTAAGAGATTCTGTGCTTAGGCAAGATTTTTTTAACTTAATGAACACAGTACACTGAATTTGAGAATTTAATTCTTTTTGTAATTATTATTGTAGTAAGTTCAGCATACGTATTTACAAATGTATACTTAGGTTGAACTATTGTTCAGTTGGGAAAGTTTCTTCAGAAACTTGTGATATAAAAGTAATTTGTGTGGAGAATCTATACAGTCTTTCTTTTCTGTACATTGTGAAATATGTAACTATACAACTGTGTATTCAGCGTGAGAGGTGTGAAAGAAGAGAGTGTCATTACTTACTGCAGGAGGATTTTATTCAGCAGATTGCAGTTATGCTGCTGGACAAAGTGCAGTAGATCCCTATTAACTATTTAGTAGCCATCTACACCTTATAAATTAATAGACATGCTCAAAACACTAAGTGGCTGTAGAGGAAGAGCTTGGAAAAGGGTGTAGATGAGCATCCAATTTAGTGGCTACTATTTAATATCAGGTAGCACAGTTCTCTGCGTTTTCTAAGTAGCAGAGAAATGTTTCGGTGGAAAATGCTGAAGATGATCCACTTCTAAGGTCCATTCAGTAGCTCATTTGACTGAATGATGAGCATCTATTCTAAAACTCAAACATCAATTATTCAAATGAAGAATCCCTCACTATTCTGCAGGGAAAGATGCAGCTACTGGATGAATGGGGTGTGTAAGTGGCTGCTGTAGTTGGGATGACCTGATTTCAAGCACATGTGCTGCACCTGGCACTGCTGAAGAAGAGATGACAGCCGGTAATTCCTGACTGTTATTTAAGGTTAAAAGTAGGGACATTATATTGTCAATAATTAATTACAGCTTTATTGAGAAGTTAATTATAATCGCCTGTCTGGGTGCAGAAGGCTGCATGAATCTTCCATACTGAGCCTTAGCAATGGAGATGCAGTTTAGCATTCCCATCCTGACACAGAGCAGAGGGGAAGATACCTCTTTATAAACAGAAATGCTGATACTTTTCTGCACCCTGCATTAAAATAAATATCCTAGTTAGTTCCAGTGCCTGCTTCCTCAGGGAAAAGGAAAGGACTAGTTTCAACAAGAAAAGTTGAAGCAGAGTAAAATACATCTCTGTCAGTGGTGGTTGAAATGGTTCTCAGTGTAAGGAAAAGGATTGAAAGAGTGTGTGCAAACTAAGGAAATACTGAAAATGGAACACTTCGTATGGGTGACATCTCTAAAAATGTCTAATTTCTTAGTAGGCAAGGGCTACCTGAGGGAAAAGTGGATGCAAAGCAGTAGATATTCTAAGAAATAAGAAAATTACACAATTAAAGAACTCAATCACTTCTGCAAGGGTGGTACAGCTTTAACAGCAAGATCATGATTAAAAGCATTAAAGCAAATTGGTGATAGTACATCACCCATTTGTAATAAAAAATGGTACAAAGATGCTACTTGTTCATGTGTTAACTTGTCTGAAAGAGTTTAATTTACATTTTTAATCCAGCATGTTGTACTGTGTCAGATTTTGTCAGCCACATTGTCTTACACCACACGTAACACACAGATGTGATGGGTACAGCCTGGCATCATTCATTAGGTAGCATCAGTTGTATACATTTTTAGTATGGGGCTTTCCTTTAACTTTGTTACCAAACTGGCAAATCTCTGCCTTTATCACTTTATCAATCCATCAGTTAAATCATTACCTGAGTTTCAAATATCACATAAATTACAGTCTTCTGCAGACTGTTGAAAAATATAAGTATGTAAATGCAAGGAAAGCAGACCTGGAGGTTCGTTCTCTAGGGTGTTTTCAATGATTTTTTAAATACAATTTGATAAAGCACTTGTCTCAACTATTTCTGCATTGAGAAGCTGCTCTTAATATTTTAATTCATAGGAGTAATAGTGACTAGCTAATTTAAGTTTTAGAGTGATTGCTACTTTAGACTCCCACTTGAGCTCACTTATGTCAATAAAAAGACTCCTAATGACTGTTTCATTCTTTCTATTTTTCACTTTTTCAGTTTGGCTTTCAAGCTATGATTTTCTGGCTATGACTCTTTCTACAGTTGAATTTATTTTATTTTATTTGTATAAAATCTTATTTTGGGGGAAAATATATCCTTTTTAAGGATAGCGACAATCGTCCTGTCTTAGGAGACTGAATACCTTTAAACCTGGAAAAAAGAAGCCATAATTCATCAGCTAGTTGAATTTATTCCTCAAAATAGTCCAGTACCAGGGTATTTGTTTATTTCTGAATGACAGAAGAAAGGCAAAACAGGCATTTGTTCATTTCACTGGAATTACATTTCCAACAGAAAATCTGAGAAGTTAAATTTTGAAAATCTCTATTCCAGAAGGAAGGCTGAAGTCCTCTTAAAGCCACTTTTCTTAAGGGACGTTCTCTAAACACAGTTAAGTACCTGCACTCACTAGAGAATAAAACTGGTTTAGAGGTGTTAGACTGATTTAATAGGGAATTTTAGCTAATTTTATTTGTATTGAAGCATAAAATTAGATAAGACTAAATACAAGCATAGGTCATTTTTTTTCTTATAATCTTTTTTTTCCTTGATACTTGTTCCAACCTCTGAACAAAAGCAATTGGCTTTAGTAAAATTAGTGAGTTGAGTGGGGAAAAATCCCTGTGATTGGTTGATGGAAAAGCAGCATACTTAAATCCTGGATAAAGAATACGATGATTTAGCAGATCTGCTCCCAAAGAAGTACTGGGAACAAAGCAGCAGGCAGACAATGGTCATGAGTGTACCCAGAGACTGGTGGAAGCGAGGCAGATATGTGTGAAATACCTCTGAGGCCATTGCAAGGACCAGGTCTTAAAAAAAATGTTTGATGGCAGAAAGCAGGATAGTTCAAAGAGTTTGGATGTGGAATTTTAGTGAGTGTGTCATCCACGGGTGCAGGTCATGCTGTCTAGACAAAAAGAAAATTCTCTCTATTCCTCTGCTCCTTATTATTTGAATAGGGTCTTTTAAGCTGATCAGGAAATGCCAGAAAGACAGACATTTTTGTCTGGGCAGACAGATACAAGTCTAAAGCAGAGAATTAGATCAGCAGATCATCATCGTGGAGATAAAAGTTGAAATTGTATTTATGAAAAAGATCATTCGAGACAAGATTTAGAGCAAAAGAATCAGGGAGCTGAGCCCGGAGCCTGCAGAGCCCCAGTGAGTACAGTCATTCTGAGGGCCCTGAGGGTTCAATTAACCTTGACAGCCTGGAGTCTCTTAAAAGGAGCAGAGCTTACGAATGAAATGCAATGAAAAATTACTACTTTTAAACTATTGGCAGTTTAAAACCTTGTCTCGACAGCAAAACCTACTCGGCAGACACCTCTAAAATGCTGTACGCTAAATGTGCTGTAAATTTATTCTTCTGGCAGGTTTATTTCTTCATTAAATATTTATGTTAGATGGGTTTTAGCATATGCATCACGTTGCTGTAAATTGAGTTAGAAATTTATCAGGTTAAGTCATGTTTAAGTCTAAAGGTCTCATTCTTGTATGTTCAGTCATGCGGCGAGGAAGAGGGGACCTACAAATAACAATTCTCCAAGGAAAATGTAATAAATTTGAAAAGGCAGCTCTGTTTCTCAATCAAATCATATAGGTATCTGTTTGGGGATTATTTATGTGGGGGTTTTGTTTGTTTTTTTTTCTTCTTCCCTGTTCCTATGTGTTGCTCCTGATTGGATACACTTCAATCATCATCTTCTGTGAGACGTGATGATTTTTTAAACAATTGCAGTTCTGCAATTAGTGTATTAGAAGAGGATCTACATTTTCAGCGGTGTGTTTCTTCTGTTAAGTGGAAAGGAAGGAGCTTTTAGCATGTTGTTCTCAAATAACTGTTTATTTTCTTTTATGGTAAATGAAGGACTTTCCAGCATCTTGACAAATGAACTCTGGCTTGCTTTGATATATACAGAGCATTACCAAACATTTACCAGATAAATGGTTATCAGTCAGTGGGTAGCTCTATGAGTTTTCCTTCATATTGGATCTATTTTTGTGCTATTCTGCTGCCATCACATCTATTGCACTGCTTGCCTTATATTTCATGATTAGAGACAATAAATTTATCAAGCATTGGAATACCAAACAGGAGGAGTGGTACAGAGGCAATTCTAACACAGGGTTCCTGCTAAAAAATCATGAAACCTTTGGACTAGATGGGAATCTTCTGTAACAACCAGCAGTTGTATGGATATCAGCCAGTAATGTGTAACATGACAGATCAATTTATAGTTTTATTTGGAGGAGGGGAGGGGGAAGGAGGCATTCACAAATCAATGCATTTCATATTTGACCAGCTCTAGTTGACATTCTAGCGAATAAACTTTGCAGCTAGGAAATTCCCTGCAGGATCTTTGCGGAATTAAAGCATTTTGTAACATCATCTAGAAATCCCATCTGTGTTTCTGATAATATTCTGGAACAACTTCTGTGGTGATCTTAAGATCCATATGGATCTTATTATAGTCCTCCTGCTTGCTATGGGACATTCTGGGAACTGAGGTGAGTTGTAAAAGACCATTAGCTAAACTCAATGTGATTAATTAAAACTTCAGATTCCTAGCTTTAATGTCCTAATGTGTCTTGTTAATTAAAAGGAAAAAAAGGTTACTAGAATTCTGATAATGTTTTTAAGAAATATATGATTTTCATAAGTGGCACTGTTTTTCCCTTTTCCATGGTAGCTAGGTATAAGATAGCTAGAATATAATATTACAGCATTTATTTTTATTAATTTTTTACATTTAATTTAACAGAAGAACTTCTGCCTCCTGTTTTCATTAAATACATGGTTTGTTAATGATCAAATATAGTGGCTGGCATTGCCAGGAGAAAAACTATACCAGGGTTGGGGTTTTACCAAGGTGATTTCTTCCTGCTTGTGATTTAGCAGGTTAGTAATTAGTAATTAACATTAGTAATGTTAAGGCATTACTACCAAAGCATGAGCAGGAGGAAATGGCTGTAGAGGAAAAAATGGTTTTGTTGAAAATTACTGTTAAATAGAAGTCATTAGAATATACTGATTTTCAGCTAACCTAACCAGTACTTTTTATTCAACTGCCATACAAAATATTCCTGTGTCTTCTTAATCTCTCCCTGTGAATCAACCTTATTCCCTGCTAGATTCCCACAGGCTGTCAGTGTTGTACCATAGGAGAAGGAATAGAGAAATTATTATCATGACGTTCACTATTGCCATTCCTTTTCCGAACCCTCCAAACTCACATTCTGATGAGTATTTCAATTTGTGGCATTCATAGTTACACTGAGACTGGAAATCCAAATGTAGTGTCTTTCTTGACTTGTCTGTCTTGGGGTTTTTTGTGTCACGTGAGATGTCAAAGAGCAGTCATCAGGCAGTGGCTTTTAAAGGAAAAGGGACAAATGCATTGGGCAATCTAAATTCCTACCCTGTTCTGGATGTGCACAATTACCCCATGTACTGTGATTTCCACCCAAAGAAAACCTTATTCTGCAGGTAGGAAGTGGAGAAGAGGAGTGAGCACCCATTAGACTGCCCAGTTTCCAGAGTTCATGGTGTAAATGCCACAGAGAATACCTCTTTCCATGGTTTCAGTACAGCTGCTGTGCTTGTTTAGCCTGAGCTGTAAAATTTTTAATTTTTAACAATTACCAAGTTCACCACTTGGTGTTGAGCCAGAGTATTTCTGCTGGGAAGACTTCTAATTTTTATTTCAAAGAATTTACAGGCTAGAGAACCCTGTGAATCTCTTGATACAGTGCCCAGTAATGACAGGATAGTCAATGTTCCATTCCACTTTCCCAGTATCTTGCCTCTACATCCCCAGTACTTTCACAGCTTTTATGTATTTGAAGTTTGGGAATTTGTGGTATGTATGAACCTCAGGGATGTTTTCTGATCTCACGCTAAATTAGATGCCTTAGTTCCTATATTAATCAATCATGATATTTAACAGGTACTGCTTTTGGTTTTTGGAAATTTTCAGATCTCAAGTATTAAAAATCTTAATACGGTTACAAATTAAATTGCTTTATTGCTCTTCTTTTTTATTATATTAAGCCAAGAAAACCTTATTTGATTTGTGAGCCTTCCATGGAGATTAGGAGAGTAGACAAAATCACAGGTACAACAATTTTCCCAGACAGAAAGCAAGGAGAAGGCACTTAGATGTGTGGGTTTTTTTGAAGAATGTTGAGAAAAGCGGTAGCAGGAGCAAGAGAAGAATTAAGTAATCACTATTTTCCTTTTCATAAACTTTCTCTATGTAATTACACTGTTCATGTGATTTAACATAGTATGAAAGACCAAGTACCAGAAGGCAGGAGCCACCTGCATCTGTAACACCTCATGCCTCTGTGCATCACTTGCTGCACAACTTTTTTCTCACAAATGGCCAGAGAACAATGAACCCTGGAGCAACATAGCAGGCCAGAAATGAATGTTAAATTTTAAGTAAAGGAAGTAAGGGACAAATTATTGATAATAAAAAAAACCCACAACTTTTTCAGGTACTCTATATACAATGAATATTGAAATTCTATGAAGCAATCATTTTCTAACTTAGCTGAATGGCAAGTGCTAACAATGAAAAATAAACATAATAATGAGCTAATGTGTGCATCTGTGGAGGTCTTGCATGTATTATTTGCACCTAATCTCTGTTGGGAAGGTAAATGTTATTAGGATATTATGCCATTCATATTTCTTCATGTAGTCTAAGCTGTTAGTATTAAATAGACCACGGACAAGAGGCTGGTTAGTGTGATGCCCACCAAATCCATGTCCTATCTGGGGGGAAATTAAAGACAAAGATTTGCTTATATTCGTTTTTCTGAAGAGGACATTAGTTTTCAGAATTAACACAACATCTAAAAAAAAAAAGCTGTCATTACCAAAATGAGCATTTTCCTTAAAGCTCCACTAACAAGTAGGAGTGTTCATGTCTTTCTGGCAAGCTAATATTAAAGTTATGGCATTTTTGATCTTTATATGCCCCAATTTCAGTCATTTCCTTCTTTTGGTGCCAGTGGCAAGACAGAGAAAATGGACAGAATCCTACAAAGGAAATTCACAGAAGTTTTTCTTTTTTTGTTCTATTTAATAAGAAGTTTCAACACATCCCAGTGTCTCTAGGCTAGGCATTGAGGGTCCAGAAGTTGTTGCATAATTTTTTATCAATAAAACACAATTTTTCCTTTTTTTTTACCACTTACATGGAATGAGCAATAGGAAGAAACAACTTCTAGGATGTTACTTGTAAGAAGTAATGGGAAGAAATATCTGTCCTTTTCCTGGAATTACTGTTACCAAGAATTTAGTAACATCCTGATAGGCAGCATTCTTGGAGGGTAAGGGATTGGAGAGGAAATTCAGAGACTTACTTTCTGTAAGTAACAGTGATTTGCCATTCATTTAAGCCGTGACTACTTGAATTACTTCTATTTATTGCTGTGTCGCCATCTCATTCTTTCTGTCTTGCCTATCAAGTACAACCTTTCAGCAGAAGTGTTTTTATTGCTACATATCTGTTCAAGGGAAGCAAGGTGAAAAATGGAGCTTTGAGCTCAGTTACCCTCACTGTTATTATGCAGGTAACACCATTAAAAGACTACGAAGTGACTGTATGAATGTTGGAGAGTGGTGTGTGCCATACACAATAGCTATTCTTCATCTCTTTCTTACCTTAGCTAGCCTGTGCCTCCCATGCTACCTAACAATGGTGCATTGAATAAGGTTTTTCATACTGAGGTTTTTCTCTGCGTGGTTATCTTGGCCATCTGTGTAGGGTCAGTTCACTTTCAGAAAGTCCTCTGCACCTTTCACTTCCTTTACGAACAGCATTGCTTCATTTGAAGACTATACTTGGAACTAGTTCATTGTATGAAACAGTCATGATAGTAATTCGTTCAGGGGGAAATTGCTTTTCCAAAGGTGGAGAAGTTAATTAAGTGTGTAACAGGAGGAAGCGAAACCTTACTAATTAGTGAGAAGGGTAACGATTATGGGAGAGAACAGATGACACTTGGCCGAAGACAAACTAGAGAAATTGCTTTAGCCAAAAGGAAGTTAGAAGAGTGAATAGAAGATGAGCTTTAAGAAGGCAAAGACTCTGTCACTGTGTCCTGATAAATGATAGCTCATTTATAGTGTGTCTGCTCGGTGTTAATCAATAACATGTCGAGATGATTCTTCACTCTTTCTGTTATATAGAATTTCACTCAAATCCTTTGTGTTCTCTGCCAGCGGGATGTACTGAATAGAGGGGTGACAGCTCCTACAAACAACTGCAGGAATGTTGGTAAGAGTTCTGAGATTCTGTGGTGATGAAACTGGAGCATCAGCGCTCTGCTCTACCAACCCCTTGGAAAGGCAACAGCAGTTAACTCTGGGAGGCCCACCAGCGATGAGTTCCAGGCCATATCGGCCGTATCCTATCGCAGTCAGAGTCTGTATCATCTCACAGACTGCTCACCTCCCAGGATGCTCTATTTACCTCTGAACAGTAAGGGTATTTAACAGGAAAAATATCGACAACCCCCCTGCTTAAGGAGGTTCCCATTCTAAACAACCCACTCTTGCTGGTTTTACTCCATATAACTACTGACTGTTATATTGCTGTAGTCAGGATAAAAATAGTTCTTTGGCTTTGCTGTGGGGGGAAAAAAAAAAAGGAATTTCCCATTGTTCTGCTACACAGAACTCAAATGTTTGACCCTTGGTATCTTACTGTAGCGCTTCATTGTGAAGTAGTAGAGGATCATCAATCCACTGGTGTCATCCTGTAAGGGAGGGCTGCATGTGTAAATGAAATGCTTAATTGGTTTCTTTGAGCATCCTCCAGTGCTGGTTGAAATCTATGTTAGTGGAGAGGACTAATTCAAGGTTAATATGCTGTTAAATTCTTATTTTAGAATTTAAGTGGGTATTGCTTTTCTGCTGGAACAGAAGTTGATATCAGCCTGCCTGACTTGTCTTTGTTAGACTGCAGTAATATATAAGCATGCGTATGTCTCTCCCTGTATAACCATGTATATGTTTGGAGGTTTTTAATAGGAAAGAAGGATTTTCATTAACTTGTACAGAAGGCTTAGCTAGATTCCTTAGTAAAGTTATAGTGACCTAAACAAAAAAAAAAAAAAGAGAGAAAGATAAATTAAGATGAACATTTATCTAAAGGAACATTATTTCTGTGATTTTAAATAACATCTGCTATTTAATCATAAATAAACTCCAGTATCTTTGAGGTAAAAACTTATTAGGCAGGTCTTCAGAAGGGTTAAATACAGAAGAGTGTGACTATCCCCAGTACACACTTAAAAATACAATTTATTCACTTAGCACAAATTCAGATGATGCTGTTGGTAAAAATCACAGTGAACTTCAACACCCAAGGACACAGTTTTCAAGCCTGTAAAAGATTATCAAGATCATCAAAATATAAACAAATCTAACCATTAAAAAAGTAAGAAATTCCAAGGAGAAGTTAACATATTATATTTGTCCATTTTTGGACTGGTTTTCCTGTGTGTTGTCGATGACTTGCATCCTGTTTGTCAGATCAGTGGGGAAGATGATTTGACATAGTAGGGTTGTGTTTGGTCCAGGGTAAAACTTGTGGTGTGAATTCAGAACTAGTCATCACTGACACTTCACTTTTAATTGGGTAGTTCTGTTTAATACTTTTTACATATTATATGCAGTAATGTAAATATTGAACAGGGAAGTAATTTCTTCAGTTGACAGAGGATTAACAAATGACAATGACATGCTGTATCTACAGCAAAATCAAACCGATAGGCCTAGAATTCATGTTGTGTTTCAGCAAAAGCTGTTTTATAGTAATAATAACTTTCTGCCTGTTATAATTAAGTATAATAACCTCTTTCTCAGCATTTTCTTACTGTTCTTCACCTGTAAGAACTCTATGATAATAAAGCTCTATTTCTGAAAGACACCATCCCTACTGCATTCCCCTGCAGAGCTGAGTAACCAGATGAGACAAATACAATGTTGACCTACATTGTTGTAATGACAGATCAAACTCAAACTGCTCACAAACACTAATTTATCTTGTTGTAGCATCAAGGAAACTTGTTGCCTGATTTTTGTCCATGTGACTTCAGATTTCTTTAAGGCCAGTGCTCACTCTCCAGCATACTGTAGGCAGATGCCATCACCTACTTACGACCTTTTCTAGTTTCATTCTGTAGCCAAGGATAAATAAGTGCAGTTCAACTTTGGTTTCAATATTTCTTTCCTTTGAAGCAATAGGTCTGGCCTTTCATCAATCTAGTTACCTGCATACTGCAACCAATTCTTTGTTCTTTTACTAAGAATGAATTGATCGTCATTGTCATGGAATGAATAAAAATAGAAGGGAGGAAAGCTTTTTTCCTTCGCTCAGTGTTTAGCTTGCAATAAGAGTCACGAAGGTTACAAAATGGAAAAAACAGATACTTTTTTTTTTTAACTATTAAATTTCAATCACCTTAGTTCAAAGGATGTCTTAGCAAGTGCTCTTTGTCTGTTCTGGATTTAGTAATCTCATAATGTCTACTAAATGAATAGTTTGTAAAAGAGTTATTGATAAATGCTCAGGATGGCTCAACCTTGCAAAGGAGAAAGAATGCACTTAAGAGTTCTCAGCATTGCAGTGCTCTGAGGCAGTTGCCTGGTTCAGGTGAAAAAAACCTGAGGGAACACTTCATAATTTAAATCTAAATCAGTTTTTCATTAGGAATGTGTGAAAAACCAAAACAACGGAAAAAAAAAAAAAAAAAACACGACCCAAAGGAAAAAGAAAACAAATGACAGCAAACAAAGTAATCAGAATATATTAATCATTTAAAGTTCCTTGGAGTCTGGAGTACTGTAGTTGTAAATAGTGATGCCAAATAATTAAAAAAAAAAAAAAAAGATTTTTTTGTTTGGTACACATATAGGATCTAGAAAACCTCTGCATTCTGCCAGACATTACAGATAGTTCATGTGATGCTCATTGTATAAAAATAATAAACTTAACACGGCCTGTTTTGTGCCAATCAGTACATTGTTATAATAAACGACAATTGAAACAGAGAAGGTTACATAAGGTTTTCTCACTCACTGATGATCTGCAAGAATTCCTGTTTACTTGCATTTCCTTGTGTGGGCTACTCTTTATTTGTATTACTGTAGTGCCTGGAAGCTTTTCATACTTTACCTAGACAATACTTTTTGTGCTAGATGCTTTATAAATGATGCTTCCATGCAGAGGAAAGGATTGAGTGTGTCTATGTGTGTATATACATATATATGTATCTGTGAAGTATTGGTTATTAGTGAAGCCTGTCACTTGTGTGGATCTGAAGTAGATGGTAAGTGGAATTATTCATCTTCCTCCATTTCTGTACTCATCTTCATAAGACTCTTCAAACAGTCCTGTGCCTGAAGGCTTAAGCAACAAATGTGCTTGATAACATGCCAGTTTGATGAGGGAAAATTGCTTTAGATACAAAATATTATTGATAAAATCCATGGAAGACCACCTGTAATAAGGCTGTCATGTCTACTGAAGGAGACTGTGAGTAAAGAGGTGCAAATATACTAAGTATCTATTCTTACCAAGATGAATGTTCATTATAAAGAACTTAAAGTTACATAATTTTCATCTACTGGAAAATGAGCAGTTGGAACAATAGAAGTCATCATTTGTTGTCTTAAGGAAAACTGCTGAAACCTGATTATGAGGTTTGAATTCCAGATGAAGAGGAAAGAGAAGATAAATTCTAGATACAAGTATGAAATCAAAGTAGGAAATACTTTTCTTCTGATTTGCAACAAGCCTTCAATTATCACAGAGTCCTTGTTATAGGAAGATTGATACATTTTACTCTATGCATACATGAAAGTAAGACGTACAGAATTGCATATTATTTTCAAATACTTTGCAGTCATGTCTGTCATCAAAATAAGATCTAAAAAGTTTGTAAGCTTGGTGTAGTAAGGAACAGTAAAATGGATTATTTTAGAATTTATTTAGGGACAAAAGGCAGAGGTAGGAATGAGATTAACAAAATAGCTTAAATTCATCTGCAGATAATAGGATTGCATCAAGGATACATTTGGCCCAATTAGTTTCTTAACTTCTTTTATCTGAAGCTTGAGTTCAAATTGATAAGAGGAGGTAGACGATGCTCGTAAATGAGTTACAGAACATTGCAGTGCTAAATGAAAGGGATTCAGCTTTTTTTTTTTTAATTTTGGGACTGTGTTATAACTGTGAAAAATCTCAGGGTATTTCACCTCTCCTTCCACTCCTTTTTCTGCCTTATAATATTTTGAGACTCTTAAGTGTTTTAGCCAGAATTTTCTTCTTCAAGACCATTCTTTAAGGGTAGTGTAAAGGGTTCACATCTAGCCTAATACTGGAATAGTGAGCAGGAACAGTGAGTAAAAAGAGCATAAACAGTCTTTGGTGCTCTGTCACATTCCCTGGCTATTGGGACATCCCCAGAATAAACAACGTGGCTTCTTGCAAATTAAAAGGAAGTCAGGCACAGCTCATATTTTGATGCCTTGACTGGTAGTAGATTTGTACCTATAAATGTTACATAGCACTTTCATTCTCCCTGTTTCTTCTCGGGTCCTCCAGAAGGCAAAGAGATGCAAGTATTGAGTTTACAGAACAGAATATAAACATATCTTTCATTTGATCTATTCAGTATTTCTCATTGAGTTTTGATCTTGGTCATGTATTGATCCTGTGCATTCAAATTCTGTTCAAACAAGTTCTTCCATCCATGGCTGAGAGGGCAGAGTTTCACTTTTTGTCCTTTTGTTTTTTTAAACAATGATAAATCTCTAACAATTTCTTTCATGTTTGCAACACTTGCCTTTTTTCTCTGGATACATTTATGCAAAAAAATACATTTGCAAGCACTGGTGGAAGTAATTCACAATACTCTGTGGACTTGCCTGACCTTGGGGCTTTTTTTGCTTGTAATCTGAAGACCTCAAAGTCATCAACCTTTGAAGTGAAACTGGACGCTTCATTGTTTTGATTAAGATGGAGGTTATTTCAGGTTGTTAAATGTTGCCATCTACAGCTATTCGTTTGCAGAGAAAAGACTTTTTTTTTTTTTTCTTTTTCTCCTAGACTTACCCAGGAACTTTGCTCTGGGTTAATGGAACATATTTGTCTAATACATTAAGGCATCATTAGGGCATAGATCTTTAGCTGTACTGGAAGAATGCAGGTTAATAGAGGGGATGTGGTTGATCTAATGTCACCTTTCCTTTCAGACATCACTGTTATCTTGTGACAACCTCAGAATGGTTTGAGCTATTTGACACGGTCTTTTGGATGACTCTTTTAAGCAACTAGTTGATGAAGTGTACCCTTGCCACCCTCAGAAATGGGATGGAGTGGTTGTGAAAAGCTCAACCAACTGACAGTTGCTTTACCTGGCAGAGGTGGAAGGCAAAGGAAACACCCTCAAACAGGAGATACCCTCCATCATTCCAGTTGTTTTTCAGGCTGCCTTCTAAGACCTTTAGAAAAAGTAAACAGAGCAGCTCTTTTAACTCTGCTGAAAGCATTTGACTAGGTTTTTACATGTGAATATGAGTGAAAGAACACTTTGTCTCCTAGCCTTCTACCCTTGACAACCTTTTTGTGAGAAGTAGGCAGCTTCCAGGATTGAAGTTCATTAATTAGATGGGTAGAGCAAATTGGGTAAAATTGCCCCGATCTTGATTTATGTTCATAAGAGCAAAAGGTTCACAAGTTCAATATTACATCTTGCTGGAGCTTCTCCTGTTACATTCTTTTTTATGAGCCTTATGTTTACCTACTGCAAAAAAAAAGCAATGGCAAATAAGAGAGAAAAATGAAAAAGAAGTTTGACCTTTTCAAAGCTGGAGATGTACGACACATGCTCAGAGCTCTTGAAGGTTATAGACATTGCTTTCAATAAAGCTGTAGGACATAATTTAAGATTTCTTCATTGCATCACACGAGTTTTCTTATGCTGGCTATCCTCTTTACCTGAAGCATTTGAGGCATGTTGTTGTAACAGCAAAACTCAGAAGTATGACTATGAAAAGTATGTCCTATAATGGCAATTGCTTTTCTGTTCGATTTTTAAAATGCCATTTATCACCAGTGAACTTGATAGCTTGTCATTTTTATTTGAAGAGGTATTTTTATATTTAAATAATCGTTACAAACTCTGAAACCATAATAAGTTAAAAGCAGTCATATTTCCTTGGAAAAGTTGCATAGAAACTAAGATTTTGATGCTTCAGACTCAGAGAAGTAGGTGAAATAAAATACCTAAGTTCTTGAATCCTTATTATTTCTGCCTTTGGGAAGAAATCTGGAATCCTCTGTCAACTGTCCAGTGAAAAGTAGTGCTTTAGAATGATAGTCAAAAAAAATGCAGTGCAGGGAATGGTATATGAAGACACTTGCATCCACTGTACCTGCAGATCAACACTTCTTCTTGACAGATGCACTAATACAGTTTCTGTGAAGTGATTGAACAAGGTTTACTGCTGTCTTCTGAGTAATGGCCAGAAAGGATGGTGAAGATGATGTCATCGCATGCTATTCCTTAATGACCAGGATCTGGAAAACCAGGGCTAATCCTTACCCTGTCTGAAAGGGCTGACCTTTTCTACTCGCAGCTTCTAAAAAGCATCCTACAAAAAGTGAGTGAAAGTATTTGCTGCACAGGAGAGGGAAAAATATTGGGCCAGACAGGAAGACAGAGCAGGACTGTGAAAGGTAATGGCAGTGGCACTCCCTAAGAGAGGGAGGTCTGCTTTAAGACCTTCTGGTTTAGTTGTAATAAATAGACTGCAGAAAAATACCACATAGCTTTGTAGGTTAGTACATGGATATTATCAGGCTTACAATGTGTGTAATATTTTGGAAGAAATACATTTGAAAGTTAATATCCTTTCACTGATTTGGAACTATATCAGCCCTTATTGTTAATCCTCAGACCCTCTGCAGATCTGGTTGTTTCCACTCATTTAAAATATATTGCAAAACTCCCATTCTCTTGGTGTGGCTTGGGATAGGTTCCTGGTTGAACTGACGTGATGCTCTGGCTGAAAAGGCATAAGAAAACAGGCAAAGAACAACTTTGCAGCCTACTTTGATGATACTGTGTCATGTTTAATCAGTGAAGACTGAACCAGTCACCTTGAGATTCGAAGAGCATTGTTCAGTATCATTTAAAACATTGATTTTCTGTAACTATGAATCCTCTCAAGTAGTCATTAGACAGGAAGCAAGTTACCTGGGGGTTTTTTAATACAGAAAATGTTAGAAAGATAGAAATCTAGCCTGGAGGAGGCAAGCTGGAAACTGAGGAGCAGTTTGTCAGACCTGAAGCAAAGGTATATCTCCCAGGACTGGCAGGGGCGATGGTGTTCAATTGATTCTCAGAAAGAGCTAGAACAACTTTTTACCTTACCTCACCTGCCAACAATACTTTTTAAATGACTAAAAATAGTCCAAAAATCATAAGAAAAAAAAATACTAAAAAAAGAAAGAAAGAAAAAAAGAGTTTTTGTTAGAGACGAAGAGTTAAGACTTGGATCTCTTTTTCAGAGCTAACCTAAGTAGTGAAGGTTTAGTGCCAACAGACGTTTCAGTGCTAAGGCAATTACTCGAGAACATTGCCCAAGACTACGTGAACCTTTACTTCATCAAAAAGTTATTTTGCATAATCTCTCTTGGCGCTTGAAAATGTTGAGCTAAATGAAGACTGGTTATTGCAGGTGTTTACTGTCATCACTTAACCTCTTGGTTAGACTGATAGAAAAGTACAAGTAACAACCTTGTCAGGTGATGTTTACATAACAACAGAGACATAGGAAAGCAAACATACATGCAAAATTATCAGCAATAAGGAAAAAAAATGCATGTCTCTTTTGCTTTTCTAACAGAACTTGTATTAGCTCTCTGCTTCTGACAAGCACTATTTATCTATATTATGGCAGTACCAGAACTTGCTGGAATCCTGCTAATCTAAGTAAAGCCCCTAAATAAAATTGTCCACTGCTATAATTAGAAGTAGTTTATAGAGATATCCATGTACATATATCTAAGCTATTGGGATTTTATATTGATCTCCTCACAGTGCTACGTGTGTGGTCTGAATTTGGTATTCCGAAGTACAGCATCCTTGACAGAAACCACCATTGCTTAGTAGGCTGTCTTGTCTTATGGAAGAAATAATGGAGATTACTAAAATAGTACTTTTCTGGAAATTCAAAGCATGGTTTTGAGGACTGAATTTGGATGTACTTAAGTTTACTATTTCAGAACAAAGATGACCGGTTTTGAAACTTACTTTACAATAGTTTTAGTCATTAAAAAAGGAAACCGTTTGAAATGTAACAGTTTTGGTACCATTTGTCCCATCTGGCTATACAAATACAGTCAAGTATGGATATTTCTGTTGGACTGGAAGAACATATTTGGTGGTTGATCTGTGGTTCTTTTGTGGGTATCTCAGCAGGAGCTGCCTAAGCAGAATAAGCATAAACTGAATAGTAATAAATTCAAGCATTTTTCTGTCCCTGCCATCAACACCAAAATATTTCATGTTACTTGAAATGTATCAAATGGAACCAGTTTATCAGTGGTTCTTACATAAAATTTGTCGTTAATATTCTTTGCTATCCTGTAAAATCTACAGACCTTGGTGAAGATCATACATCATAATTGATTTCAGGACTGTTCCCTTATCCAACAATGGTGGGTTTATGTTTGTCTTTGAGAAGGTCTTTTCTGCAGCATCTTTTGTTTTAGTGTGACAGAACATATTTGAATAAAACAATGTTCAAGTAAGTTGAGGGGTTAAAAAGTAATATAGTAAATTTAGAAAACTTTGATTAAAAAGAAGGTTTTTTGAGGTATGCTTAGATATGTCACTGGACAAGTGACTGTCTAATTTCCTCTTTCTGCTCAAGAACCTTGAAAAGTAGCTTTGTAAAAGCTGTGGGTTACGCAGGGTTTTTGCTTCTTGTGTGTAGTGATTCCTCTGGCACCAGTGGGAGAAGATACTTCTTAATTTCAGCATCACTTTATCTGACAATGACACTTTCTCTGTACCTACCCAAGAACATACTAGAAAACTATTTGTGAGCAAATGTAACTGACCTCAGCAGGGACTAATTGCTTCATTAAGGCAAAAATCAAGGGAGTAAAAAAAAAAAAGAGGGCAAAAAAGTGTTGCAATTAAAATTGACAGCTTTTTAAGTGTTAAATTCTATTACAGTGTGCTGTGAAATTTGGCAGTGGGTAAAAGTTTAAGTTGAAAAATAGAAATACTCTGTTTAGAAAATATTAGAATGAAAGGCATTGTAAGTCCTTTTCATCAAAATGAACAGCTTGGTGACAGTTCCATGATTTGACATAAACATTTCTGTCATAGCTTTAGCTTAAAAAGACAAGGTTTTTTATGCGAAAATTGCACTTCACTGTAAGATGTCTATCTGATTTATTTTCTCCCGTGTCACACTAGGCCTTTTGCTCTTATTTACTTTGGTCATGGATCAAACTTTTTCTCCTTGTCTTTTTACCTACTCTGATATATTTCATATTAGTTGCTGTTCTAGAGGTTGCTTTTTTGGGATATCAAGTCGATACCTCATTTTAACTAGCTGGGGATGAAGGACCAGTCATTTTTCACTTGTAAATGTATCTTGGAGAGCATATGATTAATCTATCATTAACTTTGATCAGCAGCTCTCGGAGATAGATGTATGCAGAAAACCCAGAAGAGGTCCCACAGATCTCTCCCTGAAGCATATATTTGTTTGTCTTTTCTTTTGGAATGCTTTTAAGGCCACCATAAAGGCTGTGTCTTTATTTTGAATAATGTTCATGGAACACTGCTGAAGTTTAAGTGATAAAACCCCTGTGTCTGGGATCTGGCTCACTGTTTATTCTCTTGTGGTTACCTCCACAGTATGCATGTATCCATGAATAATAATTAATGAAACACATCCCCTCCTCCACAAAATAAAAATCTAACATAACAAACACATTTACCATGTATGATTTAAAAGATATTTGTATATTAACAGAAATCAGAATTCCATCTGTTACTAATACTCAGAATATTTAATATGAAATGAAATATTCATTTGAAGCTCGGTGCATTCGCACAAGGTGAGCTTTCCATATTTCTGCACTCCTGTGGTATTCCTAGCTGGTTTTTTCAGATGAACCGCTTTGTTTGGTAACATGTAATATCTGTGGCCCGTGTCATATTGCCTTTCAATTTAGCTGTTGTTCTTGCACCTTGACACTCAATTTGGGTAATCCCAGTCTCGTCATCAGAGCTGCCTGCGGTAAGTGCAGATGTCCAGGCTACAGAGCCTGCATGGGAGGTGGATGCGAGGGACAGTGTTTGAATCGTGTAATGTTTCAACCATTCCCAACATCAGTCTACTTTTTGGTTCTGTTTTCTTTCTCCAGTGGGAGTAGCAGATTTCATTATTAGGCCTGAACTCTTTTTTTTTTTCCTGTTAATGAACTCTTTGATACTCATTTGTAAGTGCATTCCCCTGCAGGATTGTGGCTATTTGGGGTCTTATTACACCCTTTTGTACTTTTTTTTTTTTTTTTTTTAATTGTAGGTGTCCTTCTCACTGTCAGTGGCTTGGTTCTGTGCCAAAGGCTGTGTAACTACAAAGTGGAAATAGCAAGAGTTAATTTTTAGCTGTTTAGGTCTTCTTTTGGCTTCTGCCACTCTGCCTGTTGCTAAATAGTACTTCAGCAGCAATACTTAGCAGACACTTGTCTTTTAATGGTCATTAGGAACACTCATGCATGAAGGTACATTTTACAGTTAGGAACAAGGGGTGGACTTTTAATCATATTAAAAAATTGTTCTGGTTCAGGATTTCTCTAGAAATAAGCAGACTCATTTTCAGAGGAAACCTGCTTATCTTAAGGATAGATGTCAGAATATGGCCTAGGCATGAAGTGATGCTAGTGCTTCTTGGGGATGCAGATAGTTTTATCCAGAAACATGTAAGATTAATTAGATGTACAGTTATGTCTTATATTAAAGTAAAATATGCATAATGACCTCTGTTCTGTTAAAATGCAGGAGTTCTAGTTATGCCATTAGCCTATTGATATGTCATCAGCTGTTCAACAGTTTCAAGTACAATATAATTAATTCCACTTAAGACGGTTTCTAAAAATGTGCATTTTGCACTCTCATGTGTTTGTGGGAGACATTACTGGAGAATCACAGAGCTTCACAACTGAATTTCATAATTCTTTTCTGCCAATTCTTATTAATTTAAACTGCTGCAAACATTGCTGTGGAATTGTCAAGCTACATCTGTTGTACCATGAGTCATTGAAAAAGCAAAGGGAATTATTTTACTTGTGCTTCATTTCCTATCAGGCTTATAACTCCATTTCTGAACAGTCTCTGTGAAATGCACTGATTCATAGCTTACATTCACATTTTGCTAAAGACGTGGATGAAAAATCAAGGGATACCAAATGATCGACATTAAAATCTAGTCTTAGAATATCCAAATAGGAGGTTGCACCTTTGAGTTCACACACAACTATTGACAAAGCTGCTGGGAAAAAGGTAATACTGGGACTCTGGCCTGGAACATAAGGTTGCTGGAAGGTATTATTTTGCTGGTGATATGAAAGACCTATTAAACCAGTCCATTTCTTTAGTGATACCCATATAGCTATCTTTGAAGCCTAGTCTGCATTATAAATAGTCATTGGTGAGGTACACTGTATGCTGTGCTGTCATGGCAAGGTATTTCCTGGTATGACAGCAGCTAATACAAGTTAAAATCATGCTTAGACAAATGGGACTCATTCCAGTACCCTGTTTAGTTTCCGTTCCCACAATGCCCAGCAAGCTGTGCTGGCAGGACCGCACTATTTGCCATTATGATGATCTACACGAAGAGCACGGTTACTCTGGTCACAAATCATACTTCATTACACAACTCTGCCAGAAGAACTTTTTACTGTAGAACTTGCTTCAGGCACAATGTCTCCCAAAGCTATTTCTGGCCCGGTACGGTTTATATAGCACCTTTTTGTTCAGGGCTGTGCCTGAAACCACAAAATGCAGCCCTTGCTGCTAAACAAGCCAACACCTTTTGTCTTTTTTTGTAACATTTCCATTTTCAGCTCTGACATTAGTACATTTTGTGGCTTCTAGGAATTAATATTTAAGTTTTAATGTTGTTAATAGATCAGCCTTTACTTTACCTGTGTTGCTAGAAGCAATTAATAATACCTTACTGATTCCCCATGAATAGCATAAAATATTGATATAAGAGCAGAAAGACTATTTATACTCCCTGAATTATATACCCTCATTCTACTTGCCCATAACAGACAGCTTTAGTAAGACTTTTGGAGGAGAATTATGTTGGCTTCTCATATATTCTCAGCTATATCTACTAAAATATTTGGTTTTAATCTGGAAGGTTTTATCATTAGCAATTCAGTATGTTTTAGCCAAAGAAAAAATATATTGGGTTCACCAAGGAGCAAATGGATTTTTTTATTTTTTTTTTTGCCTCTGTTCTATAGCATTTCATACCAGATTATATTAATGTGCCTCTCGTCCTTAAAATCTACCAGTCGAAAGTGAAGCAGGAAAACTGGCAGACTTTCAGTGCAGTTCAGTGGCCACGCTGAAAATTCTGCAGGAGAAATGGATACGAGTCTGTTTTGAACATAAATTGTTTTGAGGAATTTGTCAAAACTGCAAATTTGGAGATTAATTTTCCACAGGATAATGCCTGTTTCTGTGAAAGCTTTGCAGATAAAGACTAATTGACAATGAGAGAAAGGTGGGCTTCCCATTCTGCTGCCACTGCTATTGCATAATATATGCCCATTTGACAAGCAATGCTCACAGATCACCTGGCAGAACAGAATATGATTATGATATGAATATTACTTAGGAAAGGAGAAGACAGATCACTCTGCCATTCTGAATAAGTTATCAGAGAGGGCAAAGGGAAAGGATTATGTCTGGAAGGTTTGTCTTTATTGTTCCACAGCAATGAGAAAAACTCAGAGTTCCTTGTGATTCCAGGTTTTAAAATCACTAAATGTCTACATTTCTGGTCCACAAGCATTTGTCTCACAGTTGCTGTTTTCTTCAAAACTCTTTGACAAATATGTACTATAAAAACCTTTTCATAGTCATATATTCTTTTTCTCCTCATCTCCTGTTTAAATTACAACTGGAAACATGAGGTCAAAACCCCAGTTCGTTCTCTACTAAGATTGTTTTAGATACGAGTCTTCAGTTTTACATCGGCTAAAAGTGGGGAACTGAGAAGTGATGAAGTCATAAAGAGGAAACTAGATCTGAAAACTTTTCATTGTTTGCTAAAATACTGAGGTGTAACCAGACCTCAAGAATATCAGTGGACAGATGACACATTCAGACATCTTATTATAGTCCTCAAAATATTACTATACCACTAAACTAATTCACGGAACAGTTATCCAAAGGAACAAGAAACAGGTCTATACAGTCTTTGTGCACTTTATTTCCTTTCCAGACGATTAAATTGGTCTTACATAAGACCTCTGAAAAGCCAACAGTGTATTTAGTGGTATATTGCAAATTTTCATAATCTCCCTATCAGGGGTCTGTGAGAAAGGACGGTCCAGTGAGCGTGGGATTAGCCTAAGGCTTGCGATCGCCGCTGCTACAGCTTTTCTCAGAAACAATTTTGTGTGTGAAATTGCAAAAGTGACTTATTCTCATTGTACCTCAGTCCTGTACCTGTGGAATGAGGCTAATAGAGTTTTTGTGTCTCACAGTGAAGATAAATTATAAATGATGGTGAGGTGCTCAGATCCCACAGTAAATGTGTGCGAAGTGTCAAATATACCCAGGAAGGGAGAGTTAATTTTATTTTAATAATCTCAAACCAGGAACCTTCACCATTAAAGCAGGCTGAGGCTGCATATCAGAACTGTACTGATGTATCTCTGATGGTTATTGTTTCAATTATCTAGTGCTTTACATTGCCAGTATATTACCCTTCACTTTATTTTACCTGAAAAACAGTTATACTACTTACAGCAGGCTGGGTTGCTCATGATTTTTGTAAACATGAAAAATTTTTTCTTTCTTTTTTAGCTTAAGGACAATGGAGAAGAACACTATTTTTTAAATACATATATAAAAAGATTGTGACATTTTAAGCAATAGGGAAAGGTTTCTCAATAAAGCCTTTCTAAGGAGCTCCAGGGATCCAGGAATTACACATTATCTTATTGAATGGTGCAGATCCTACACACATTGTTCAAGATAGAATTTCCTTCCTCTCTACCTACCCCTGGAGCAGACGGTTTCACAGTTTTCTGTCTTTGTTTTCTTGTGGATTTATTATTCTTATTTCACTCATCTGCCGAGGCTTTGCTTGTGTGAAGACTGTAACTTGCCCTTATTTTTTAAATCAGGTGTTGGCAAGAACATACCAAACTAAAAGTGGACTCAGAAAAGTACCTTTTTTTCTTTTTTTTCTTAAATAGAGAATTATGGGGTTTATTCTCTTATGATTTCTACAAACCAATAATCACATGCTAATGTGATTCACTCCCAGCATCTATGGAGTTAAATCACGAAACCAAGCAGAAATGTAAGGAGGGCATGCAGAAGAAACTGGAAGTGTAAATGGCTGATGGAAGATCAATTCACTTGGAAAGCGGTTTCCAGATCTCACCCAGTATCTATTAATTTCTAGTACCATGTTTGATAGAGTCAGTAGGAAATAGCCGTGCAAATAACAAAAATACATAGGGAGTTTTTCATATCCTTTGAAATTAAAGGTTTATTTTCTTGCCGTCAGTGTGACAAATTCAGTGTTCCCTGTAGAGGTGTGTGCCTTGGGGTCTGACGTGGTTTGGATGGCGGTCCTGCTCTCTGCAGCAGGCAGCTTGGGTGTTTTGGAAAGCTGAAGAATGGTAGTTGGGATTCCCTTTATTTATAACTTACTTAATCAGAAGAAAGCTCAATGCAGTAACATTTAGCACCCATCATAAACATTTGTGTGAAAAACAAGACCTGGCGTTAGCCAAGTTGCTGGGCTGTGACATCCATTTGGTCTTTTCCTTTCCAACATACGTGGCATGCTTAGACTACTATAAAATTCTGTATAAAATATTATGTATGATACTTGAGTCATGTATCAGAGGACACTTGGTTGTTTTAAACCCCAGTAAATTAATTCACCTTGTCACTCCTTTTGGGCAGAAATTCAGTGTTTTTTAAGTAGATTTTTAAAATAGGAGGAGTATTTTTCTTCATATTATTGCGTTACACAGTGTGTCAGATACGATAAAGAGAGAAACATGTTGTCTGTTTGTGAATTTGGCAATATCTTTGAACAAATCCAGATAACTTCCAAGCTGACAACTAAGATAGACAAGTGTCAAAACCTAATACACATTAGACTAGCAGGAAAATGTCATATTCTGCTCATTTCCACATCACAGATTTTACTATATACTTAGTTATTAGGAAAGCATCAGGTAGATTTGGGGGTTTTGACAGACAAGTTTGGAACAGATGGGTGGATTAAATTTGTCAAGTGAAATACTCCCATTTTAATTTGCTGCTATTCAGCCTACAAGAAGGGCAAGGTGAATTCGTTTTTCTTTTTTTTTTTTTTTTTACTTTTCTGTACGAAAATTAAAGGCTAAGACAAAGGTTATTTAATTAGATGCATAATTCTTAGTAATAAAACAATCAGATGCTAAACAGGGTAGCACAAAAAGGTACTATGTCTCGAGAATAATCCAAATGAAAAATTCTTTTTTTTTTAAGGTTTGCAAATATATAACATGTATAGAAAGTAACACAATTACTTTATTTTATAGCCTAGTTATAAATATTAAGGTATTGCCTTTCTAAAACAAATGGAGGTGCTTATAAAGGAAGAACTATATTTATAATCACAAAAAAAAAAAAGAGTACATTTCAACTCGGGAATATCCATACTTGTTTTAGTCTTTGATTTCTCTGACTAAGCCATAGAGATTGGTATATCACTTTTCCACAAACCTTGCTGCGTTCTGTGACGGTCTCAAATTTTCATCTGTCTTCAGTTAATATGGAGTATGTCCCAAAGCAAAGAAATCGTTAGTTTTTGAAACCCCGAGAATAGTTTTGTAACAAAAAATCTGCTGTTCTCTGCCTGTAATTATAAGTCAGCTTTGTCATGCAACATAAAAATCCCTCGGACGTGTTCTGTATTTTCTGGAAATGTTACGGAAAACATTTCTCTTTTCTGTATACCACCTGGAGATAATTAGTACACTCTCAGTCAAAAATGAGTGTTTTCAATCAAATTCAATTTTTCCTTGAAATGATAATAGATTTTCATATCGATATGGTAACAATTGTACACTTGGGTTCCAAGCAGACATTTTCCCAAATTAGTGTGTTTTGCAAAATTCAATTGTTTTCTGTGATTGTTTCAAGCAATTTGTTAAAATCACACAGAAGGGCGACGATAACACTTTGTAAACTTATTTGCAAAACAGAGTATGTTTTGCCTTTTATAGAACTGCACACAGGTCACTTATGTAACCTGTATAATGTAAAATGAATTTCAGAAGTAAAATGAGATAAATGAAAGAGACCAGCTCAGAATTTTATTAATTCATACAGTTTGAATAGCGTGTGTTTGCTAAATCCTCTGCTGTAGAATGAATATTTGTTTCTTTATGGATTACCACTTAGTTTAGATAGTCATATAATTTAAATTAAATTTCACTACACAGTCATCTGTATTCACAAAGAAAGAGGTCTACAAGTCACACTAAGAATATCAGGCCACAGTATTTTGTGGGAGTGACAAAGAAACCACTTAACCACTCCTGCAAAACCCATTCAGAGAGTACACTCATGCCTTCCCCCAAGGTTATCTCTGTTTACAGGCATCAGAGAACAATGCAGGCTTTAAAAAAAACCCAAAACAAAACAACAGAAAAAAAGAAAACCAAACCCCAAACATCTATGATTACTTTTATTGCCAAATTAAAGATGATGAATTTGAAAGAAGAGAATTAAGCATGTTATATCCTATGAGAAATACTTCGTTTCCCTTTGCCCATTAGGAGGGTACATAGAAGCAGTCAGTCAAATTAAAGCCTAATAAAAGTCATATAATACTGAACTTTTGCATGACTTAGTGAAAAACCCTTCATCGAAGAAAACATTATAACCATGTATGTGAAATAGGTCTCAGAAGGCAAATGGGTACAATAGGTGATTATTTGTGAACCAAAAGCGTATGTGAAGCTCTCTTGTCTATTTTTAGTATGGATTTGAATGTTATTTGGTATTGTATCCTGTAATCTTCTATAGTCTGTCTTTACAACTCTTTTAGTGCTGTCATTGTGCTCCTTATAGATGCACCTACATTCTGACTGTACAAGAACTGTAAATGACCTTGGAATTCGAGAACAGCTCTACTGATGTGAAAGGCATAAAGACCAACTGGGCCAGTTTTGGAAGGATATCAAATGGAACATTGCATGGGGACAAGCCTTGCCATAGTATTGCTAGGAAGGCTACGCTGTCCTTAGTCTTAAGTGTATGAGCAGGAGAATTCAAAAGCTTTAAGCAATTCCTGCTGCCATTGCTAAGAACGAGTCTGGATTAAGGATAGTTGGAGATAGCAGGTTACATCTCTGTGATTTTACTCGCCCAAATTGCCATATACCTTAGAGAGTTGTACCTACAAGGTAAACAACCAGTTAGAATCTTGTTTGGACTGATCAAGAATTAAGTGGGGAGAAGTGTGAGGAAAATAGAAAATAATTGGAGTTATTTTTTTCAGAAATGTACTTGTTTGAAGGAGCTCTTGCCAGCACTATGTTTGTGATCTGTGAGTGAGTGATGTGGATGGAGTCTCTGTGGCCCCAGAGTAGAGAAGCTGGTGCTTCAGGCTGTGGCCACATCAGAGGGGCAGGGTCAGGCATTAGGCAGTTGCTGAGTTGTCCCCAAAGAGTCACTTCAACTTTCTACTGAGTGAGAGAGACCAACTCTATTAGTGAAGGCAAAGTCTGCAGGAAGAGACAGCTTCTAGTCCTCACTTCAAATAAAAACAGAGCAGGGATTTGAGTCCAGACGCTGCAGATGAATGCTCTCACCACTAAGCCTTCTGGCAGTTTATGATGAGCTGCTTCTTCCCTGTTTCTGCAACGAACAGTCTTGGTTTCATTCTGACAAAACCTAAAAACTTCAATTTTGTTCCCGTGATGGAATTCTTGTTTTTGCAGCTAAAATATATTCCATTTAATAGGATTACCCGATTTTGAAAGCAAAAGTGATACATTACACTCATCTCTGATACAATTCCATTGGTATCAGAGGAGTAATATTTGATCTGAGTGAGCTGCTGCAATGTATATGTTTTCAATCCCAAAAGACAGTCTATACCAGCATCTCTCTTTGGATTTTTCATTGCTTTTATTTAGCACTGGAGGGGATAAGCACATACCTGCAGAGAAATATCCACTGCAGAACGCAACTGGAGTGTGTACGAGGAGCAGCCTTAATGTGCAGCAATTGCTGTTGAGCATTCAGTCCTCAAAACTGCATCAAAAACAGTTGAAATAAATTATCTCCAGCATATATTATGTGGGCATTTCAACACCCTTCAGGCCCACTTCTGTTATATTGCAGTGCAACTGCATCCTGAATTGACTAGAATTCTGTCACCTCCCACTGTCGAAGCTGAGGCACTCAAAACTTTTTGAAGATAAAGTAGGTGCATTTCGAAGTACTGTGAAGGACATGGACAGTTAGAATGATGTTAGTGTTACATAAGAAAATGGTTATACAGAACAGAAATGACCCCCCAAAACATTAAATATGTACTTTTAGCTGGACAAAGTCAGTATTGCTTATGACATACTGCAGGTCACTGCCAGACTTTGACTTAGGACTGTATAATGGTATATGGTACAAATGTAATAGGCTAGATACAAACTTCATGGTTTTGTTAGGGAGGCTGTCAGGAAATGCACAGGTGAAAACCACCTTTTTATTTTAGGTTTCAATGAGTTTGTGTTTAAGTTTCCTCCTTTGCGTAAGACGTTGGATCGTGCAGTGCACTCTTGGATCAACCCAGGAGTTAGGATGGACTGGAGAAGTCAGGCTGGTCTCTTTGTATGGTGTAGACAATAGAAAAACAAAGAGCTGTGGTGTATACCATGCAACAGGGCATAAATACATGGAGTGAAAGTGCCGAAGAAAGCAGCTGTTTAGATTACGATGCTATAAATTTAGGACAAGATTAATGGAAGAACATGTGTTATATAGACATGGTGCTCTTTAGATCTTATCTGTGGTTCTAGTTTCATCCATCAGTGTTGTGCATGGTTTTATACCAATTTCACACTTCAGAACTCTTATGTGTCTGTTTCAGATCTGTTTTGAAAAGGACAAGCCTAAAATCTAACTAGACACCCTTTCTGTGCTTCCATTCCATACAGAAGGAACTTGGACAAGCAGAGGACTCCAATCTATGGCAGTCTAAATTGTGTGAGTGGCTGCTGTTCTGTGCAACATTTCAGCTCCCTCAGAATCAAAACCAGAAGAGATTAAATCATGAGCTGCTTGTATTCTTAAGCCACATACATGCGGTGTCATTGCCAAAGATCGCTTGAGATGGAGGAATGTTCATGGGATTTCAAAAAGGTAATTTTAGATTGAGTCCTATCTCATTACTGCAGAGTGAGTTAAAAAAGAGAGTGGTTTGACCATCAGCTTTTCTATCTTTGGCTGAAAATTTCAAGGAAATTAATTGTATGTTTCTGACTTGATCATCACTTCTAAATAGTTCAAGTTTTTTGAGCAACTGCATACCAGTTTTAAAAGTCAAGAAAATCTGTTCTGTACTGAAAGTTGATGGGTTTGTTTTGTTTCTAAACCAGAGGTACTAATTTAGATTTCAATCACACTTTGGTATTGATTCTTTTTAACGAAGAATGAAGATTTACTTCAAATACCTCAGGAAGGCAAAGGATTACTTGTCTACTGCAGCTGTGCCAGTGTGTAATGTACTACTCTTAATGTTAAAATGAGAAGTGATAATCCCTTCCACAGATTCCTTAATCTGCTTGAGAGGTTGAGGTTCTCCTTTAGAATTCTCTGAAACTTTCAACTCTTTTAGAGCACTGGGTTTAAACCCATATTAAATGCTTGTCACACCAGCAGTTATTTGCCAAAGGCCATCGTTTCACAAGAGTGTAGAGTTACAGGGGTGTTCATGGAAGTATTAAGTTACAATGGTCCTGAAAAAGTGATCTAGTCTATCAGAACCAGAAGGTATGAGGATCAATTGTATCTGAATTTCTGACAGATGTCAGCAGAGTGTTTTCCAAAAATATAAACTGAAACTCTGTAGGGTTTATTTAATTTCTCAGTTTGGGTTTTTTTGTTTGTTTTTATTACATAACTTATTCCAAGGTTTCACTATCCTCAAAGTTGTCAAGGTTTGCCTAAAACCTAACCTTGGTGCAAATAACACTGATTATACATAGCCTTGATAAGGTGGGTATGTGGTACAGTTGGTCTCAGACCTCTTACTGGTGGTATTTTATATACTGGAGGATTGTTGTTATGTTTTACGTTCATGACACAAAAACCTAATGTTGAGTTAGGTTGAGTTCTTTCATCATTTTCATACTGGCTACAACTTCAACTTTTTCACTTGTCTGCTTGTCCTTCTTAAACTTTCTTAAATGGACTCAGTTTAGTGATACTGAGGGTTTATCTAAGAAGGACAAAAGTTTATGTAAGGATAAACCCGTAATACTGAGTAGATGATAAATGATTTCTTCTTGGTTAGACATTATCAAGGTTTAATAGATTGTTCTGGAATCTTTCCTCAAATTAGTTCTCTCAGCTGGATTGCAGTTTCTTGATTCTTCTAGTCTGCCCTTTTACCCAGTAGCATGTTCATCCTTCTCCAGTCTTCTGTAACCAACTTACTTTACCCGCTTTCTGAGAGAGATCAATCTGCTCTCTAAAATGTGTTTACCTGCTTCTTTGTAATGAACTTGCTCATGTCTTAAGAACATGTTCATAGTCGGTTCAGAATATACTGAGTTACTTTGTTTTACATGCCTTGGTAAAATCATCATGTAAAACTGTTTGAAATTACACCTAGGTTAAGTTTCACCCCAAGTACCTTTCTAGGCAGTTCACAGTAATATCATTCTGTGAGAAAAATGTTATTCCACTTTTTAGCACGGAAGAGTTCAGGGTTTAACACTACTCCATTGCACAAATCCCAGGCCCCATAATGCTTTTGTCATCCTGCTTATGAAATAGATAGGGCAGTTGCCAACACAGTAGATCAAAGGATTACATATTTAATCTTCTAGAGGCTTTGCTCTGTAGGATCTACAATCAAACGATAAAGTCACTTACTTTTGCTTTGAATGGCGAGTTCCTTAATCGTGAATGTCAGGAGATGTAGTTTGGGGAACAGAGGAGAAATAACAGTTAGGAATAAAACATGGAATGCACTTAATATATGTAAGCTTGATTAAGGTAGGTCATGGAAGCAAGGCAGGGGACAGCTTTGTTTCTCTGCAAAACATGACTATGAAATTATATACAGGTCTTGAATCGCTCATCCACAAAAACAAAAGGCTATGTGCTCTCTTGTTATCTGTGCTTTTCTGATAAACTCAGTTTGTCATTCCAAAGTGACACAGATTTAGTGCTAAGAGAATGTCTCAAAAGGCTACTTAATGCCCATTCTAAAGCCTTTACATTTTTGTGCATGAACGTTGTGTGTGTCTGAACATGCAGAAGAGCACTTTTTTTTTTTTTTTTTTGGCTGCGTTAACAAAGCTGGCCAGTTCTGGGATTTGTTCTGGAAGCTTTTCTGAAGTGAGAGGGAAAAACAAGGCGAAAGAAAATCGTTACGGGTGCAGCAATTTACATACCAAAACGCACTGGAGCATCTGTCCTTGTTGAAATGGGCAGGAAAGGGCAGAAGGCTCTGGGCAGAGTAAGTGCAGTGTGGGGTTTATTTCCACCCTGCTATATATGCCTTATAGTGGGTAATAACGTCGAAGGCGGTGGAAATGATAAATAAATTCCTTGGGTCAGGTTAATAGGGGTAGAAGGATCTGCAAGTCTCTAGTGAACTGATCCTGTTTACAGCCTGGTTGTAATGGATGCATGTATTCACTTCTTCATTCCTCTAGGGAGATAAAATAACATAACTAAAAGATCCTAGCCCTGTAGCATTCTTGAAACCTAATTTACCTGAGGAAGGAAACTCTTCTGGTCAGTAAATACAGATATTCATTAGCATTTAGCTAACCAATTTAATTTGTGAAACCGGGGATGGGGAGAGAAACGAAACACAAAGGCAGAGTTGATTTAATGACATCTCTATTGGCATTGAGTATTTTCAGTCTGCACATTGGCAGATGTTATGAGAGTCTACCAAACCACTGCTGAGAATCACTTCAGGTCCTGAAAATTTCCATCTCATTAAATTTCTAGGTATGGAAAGTAATTTCTTCACTGTAGATAATAATTGTATTAATGCAGCTATTAGCTCTACAGATTCTGACAAGGAAACTGGAGTGTTCTCTACAAATAAGAAAATTGACATATGTTCTAATACACTCATAACTAACCCTAAAAAGCACTCCACATTGAAATCATCAAAATGAAACTAAGAAATATCTAACTAGGAAAAGCCCAGACACGTTAGGATGACAATAAGATTTTCATGTAACGGTTTATGAACATCAAAAGTTTCATGAAGTACAATTAATCTGTAGCTGAAGAACATATCCTGTAGGTACACTTCCACATGTTTTTCTCCTGTGTTTTCTTCTCAGTAGACTCATTAGTATAGGTAATAGATATTGGTAAGCAATGAATATAATTGGAAAATCTGAGGAGACAAGCTTTCAGAGATAAACATAAAAGGAATGTTATTAATCTCAACACATGAGGAACAGGTAAGTCTTGATATATTGAATTATCCTTGTATTTATTTTCTTCCTCCACCCTCCTGAGACGTTTCAAATACAGGTCCAGGCAGGTAAGCCAGATGTTGGCTATATAACCTAGGACTTGCACATGTCTTTGTATTTCTGGAGGAATGCCTTTCAACTGTGTTTTCTTATATTTTAAAGGTTCTGTGTCTCTGTTTCCTACCCTCGTATTGAATCATTTTAAAAGAAAATGCATTTCCCAATTTTTCTCCCTTGTTCAACAATATATAGTGCATTTTAAAGTTATAAAACAATGGTCAAATATTCAGATTATAGGTGTTGACATTTCGTGCTATTAGAACTCCAGACTTCCATAAACAAGCAGCACACACTGGGGACAACAAGAGAACACTGAAGCTGAAGACAGGCATAATTTGTTTTTTTCAAGTTCTGACTGAAATGAACAATGCTTTTTCTTTTCCTAAGAAATTCTAGACATTAAAAGCCAATTGCTCAGAAGGTATTGTTCTGAGATACGTGAGAAATATAGTGAAATGACTCTATATGTTTGTTTATACCTATATATACACACATGCACATATGTGTACATACAAATACAGAGACTCACAAATATATATTCACATGGTGCTAATAACCTACACTAAAGAAAAAGCAAGGGAATACAAAATTCAAGCTGTTTGCTTTGCCTTATCTATTTCCATTATGCATGGTAAATATTGCAGATCATATGGTCTATAAAATCGCATGCTGTTTGGAAACTCCTTCAGAGCTTTACCACAACAGGGGATTGTAGATAGATGCAGTAGCAACTCTGAGTTTTGCAGACTCTTTTATTTGGTTGGGCTCTTCATGATATTTGAATTTATTTTTTTGCCTTTGAAGCTCTGTTATTTCCTGTGTTGTGGTTTTTTTTTAATTAACACACTTAAAACAAACCAACCCAAAATATGGTGAGAAAGTGCAATGTCTGGGAGGTTTTAGGTTGTTCTTTTAGGACATTTGAGTTTTGAAGGAAATGGAAAGCACCAATGAATAACAGTAGGGGGTAAGATAAAGAAGTTCAATATTGCTCATTGCTAGGAACTGTTGCCTACTCAGAGTCTGGACCCCACTGTGCACATGTGAAGTCTCTCAAGTCACAGGGCAACTCAGGCTTTTTCATATTATAGCATTTAGGCTTTACCTCACTACCCAAAGTTTCATAAGAGAACTCTCTTGAAAAATAACTTTTCAAAAAGCTAAGATATATAAAACTGTTCCCTGAAATTCTGTCTGGTGTGTGTGTGTGTGTGCTGAATAGATGGGTAACAGTGTGCAAGGCAGGAACAAGAACTTTGTCATTTGCTTAGCAGTTACTTAATACTCCCAGACCAACACAACCAGTCACCTTCTCTAAGATAGAGACATTGTCTATATGCCTAGAAGAATGTTGGTGTTATCACAGGGGATCTTTGAAGTAACAGACAGTTTTCAAATAATTTAAGGGTCAAGTTTTGATTTAAAGCAAAAAGGTATTATCAATTGTGATGAGTTAATTTATGCATAGGAGACCTGCTAAGAAAGGCAAATTCATCTGATGTGTTAAGCATGTTAGCATAAATGTTCTTATTTGAAGAAAGCTCTGTTTGATAATGAGACATAGCATTATTAGGCAGAGTTAATAACATTATGATGCAAAGGTAGGAATCTCTTTTAGCCAGTTAGTTACCTTACACTATTATTTTCGTTGTGTGACTTTAAATTCAGATAAGATGAGAACTAGGACCAAGTATTACAGCAGGACAGAATAGTATCTATTTTTTACATACTTGTCAATGTCTCTTTTTGGGTTCCTGTACATCTATTTCAAAGGCTAAATTTCATACCTTGTTTACAGCCTGCACCTCTGATTTTGGACAGAGAACAGTATTGTCTTCAGATGAGTGCACATCACTCATCAGCAGTCCATTATGTAGAATGTTCTCCTCTTCATGCTGGTTGTTCTTTGGACAATCAGTCATTTTCCATAAGTATAAATATGTAACATATTAATGTATTATGTTCAAGGAAAGAGAAAAAGGAATTACTAAAATTATGCCTGTATAATTTTAAGGGAAAAAGAAAAAGAGAGATCATAGTTTTATGGAACAGTGAAAATCAGAAGAGTTCTCAATATATGTGAATAAGGCTGGCAATCTCAAGAGAGGGTTTTTTTAATTAAAATTCTGTTTTATTTTAATGAATCAATACTAAAGGTTCCTACGATTACAGTTCTTTAATCTTATGGATTACAGGGAAAGGAGACATCTATTTTCTACAGCTGAATTTAGCTTATCATTACTGCACACGTTGTAAAAAATCCTGTGGTTCCCCCTCGATCTATAAAACTTCTTTCTATTAGTTACAAAAATATTGAAGTCCCTATACATAAATTAGGGAATAGTTTGATTTTTCTCTGTCTTACGAGAACATTCTCTCCTTTTACTAGCAAAAATATCTGCATATTCAATTTCCTTCTGAACTTTCCAGCGTTGTACAGCTGAACTCAACAAAGGGATTTTTCACCGAGTTAGTTTCACCGACTTCAAAAGCGTTATGTCAAACTATGCAGCAAGTCCCTTACAAATAGCTAAGCAGAGAAAACCTTTATTTCATTGCTGTTTTGAGGCTGAAAGTAATGAGTTCTATTCCTACTGTGTTATTCACTCCTGAAGACTAGATGGTGATAACACCACTGACAACACACTCAACTCCTCCAGTGAAGGAGGATTGCCAGAGAGCCAGGATGGGGAAAAATCTTCTAGATTCAGAAATGCTCTAGAGCTCTTTATGCTACATAGTACATACTCTATTCACGTTTCCTGTGCAACAAATTTAATGGAGGGAGTGAGGAATAGCTTGAAAGCACTTCACTTCCTTTTTAAGATTTCAATCTGGCTGAAGAGCTGAAGTAGAGTTCTTTAAACTTTGGTAATTTTAGTATTTCAAATCTCTTAGCAAAAACTAAAAATCAAGGATATTTTCCAGCATGCTGCCTGTAGGCAAACCACTAGGACTAGTTCATGGTTCAAATCAGCAGCCTTCATGCAAGTCTAGGAAAAGATGCCCTTCGAAGCATCATCAGCTGCTTTCAAGGCGAAGTTAAAAGTCTAGTTCAGGAGAACAGCATTGATTGTTCACTCAGAAAGTAAGAAAAGAAGGTTTCTCTTTGCAATAGTTTCCTGCATCTCATCCAACGTAAGATTCATTCAGTATATCTTTGACAATAAAAATGTCTATAGTGGTATGAGATTACAGATAAATTGTCCTAACGATTAAAAGTCAGTTATGCTGATCATTGATTCATTCTCTTAAATATATAATTTCAGCATATGTAGCTTAAAAGGAAACTGTGCTGATGCATTTACTGATGGTTTTGCATTAGCAAAATAATGCAGAAGGCTGGAGACTCGCTGGCAAACCCAGTTCTGGGTTTGGATGGCAGGTGGAGAGGACAAAGCGCTCACTAGAACTGTTATTGTGTTTGTTGCCTATGTTCCAGTTTCTGTTAATGCCACTTATGAGAAGACTGCAGCATCTGCTCAGCCTTTATTAAATTAATAAAAGCCTGTTCTTGCTTTGATGGTGCCCCTAGAAACAAAGATCTTCTTACCATGCCTTGGAAAGTGACATAAATCACATCACTTGAAGCTGTACTACAACGCACCAGATGTAAAAGGCAGCGATTTTCTCAGGTGTAAGAACATAAGAGCAGGAATCAGTTTTATCAGTCATGGTCCTATTTTAGAACGGCATCTGGTAAAATGAAAGGGAAGCTTCTTGAAAACAAAAGAAGAATGGTGGGTGTTATTGTTAGTGTTAGCTGAAAATCTGAGGTCCGGTAAAATACACCAAGCACTGCAACGTGCTTCAGCACATCTCCCAAGTAGAAAACATTTGAGTAGTGCTTTGATCTTGAGCAGTGTTTGTCCTTAATGGGGAGCAAGAGTAACCCTTATCTTGAAGACAAATTTAGACATGCAAGTTGTGTGAGAAATGTGGGGATACAGACGACGACTTCAAAACATGATCCTGCTGTGGGTACCTTTTAGCAAGTTCCAATCAAACTCTAAATTACTTTTAATCTCCTGACTTGGAGGAGCAGAATCTACTTCAACGGAAGAAAATAGGCAGATGTTAAAAAAATCTTTTTTAAAAAAGGCTGAAACCTTGTCATCTGCAGGTGGAAATGAGATTAATACAGCATTTTCATCAACTTTCATGGAGGCAGTTCAAAATTATAACCAGGTATTTAGTGTCCAGACAGTACACAACAGCATAGCACAGACACTGCAAAAAATTGTTAGTCCACACAGATTACACTACCATGACTAAACATAGTTTAGTCTAAGAATTGCCTTACTTATTTTTTTCTCCCTCATTATTAATATGTTCTAACTGTTCCCAGAATAGAGAGGAGAGTGCTGTTTGTGCTGTTACAGCAGTGATGACAGACATTTTCAGAGAGAAGCTGTATTTCAGAACTAATATTTGGTCTTTGCTGGGGTGAACCCAGTGTGACAGTGGTTTTGTTCCACTTGGAGCCCCAGCTGCAGCCTAGCACATTATTCAAAGGTAGTGGTATTTTGTCTGTATTTGGCTGCACATTGCTGCGGGCAAGGTGCAGACCTGAAACTGGGAGCTGGTGTGCCCAGCAGTCGTCGATTTGATGTCACTCGTTCTTTCAGAAATGCAATTCATATGCCTTGTTTATACATAAAACCTCGTGGATATTCCAGGATGGAAACTGCCTCCTCTACATCAAAAAGTGGCTTTTTGCTATTTTGGCTGCTGATTTCATTACATGTTGTACCTGCTTTAAAAACTGGCTCCAGCCACTGGAGTGTCAGAGGAGGTTGTAGCAGAGAGGAGGAAACAGACGGTGCAATCGATCTTCATGACTCCTGATGCACATGACTAAGTTTCTCCCTGCCTAAGTGGCACATACAAGGTGATTAAATAATCAGTGCTATTACCCTAGAGAAATATAAATCCCCAAAGCAGCCACTCAGAACATTGCGCTCTGGTCTCTGCAGCAGAAGAGGCAAGAGGCAGCAGTGCCTGTTCCACGTGCAGGATCAAATACAAAGTAAATTCTTGGTCCCTGTCTAGAATAATGTCTCTCAATTCTTCTACTTTGTCTCGATTACTACTTAATCATAAAATGCTTATTCTTCTTTTACTATTAAATGAAATTGCCATGGCACTATATCTTAAAATGGGATGTTGTATATCCCCTAGTTTAGCAGGGGAAAACCTGGTGTCACAATTCTCTTAACAACAATCATTTTATTGGGGTGTTCAGCAGCACCCTTCAGAATTTACCCGCGGCACATATTAAACGTTTAGACTATTTTTAAATATTAATCAGGCAGAACTCCAAAACATAAATTGATTTTGGACACACATGGATAAAATTGTTTTAATTAGCAGCATACTGGACAATAAGATCAAATGTGTTTTACATGTTGCTGTATTTACACAGCTGTTTGTAACATCTCCTATAATATTATTGCTACAAGCCACAGACAGTGTTAAACTGACTTCACTGGTGTTCATGACCCTGATTGCAGAAAACAGTTTACTTGTACATTCAGATAATAGGGGAATCACAGTTATGTCTTATCCAGAACAGACAATCTAGTCAGGGTTTTATTTAAGAAGAAAAATGAACTCTTTCATCTGGGCTTCATAATTGCTAAAAGCTGTCATGTTCATACTGCTGACATGAAAATCCATTTTTAAAAGGAGGAAAAATATTTATTAGGGAATAAATTAGATTGGGACAAAAAAAAAAGAGGGTTAAGATTTATTTAGGTCTTTCAATTATTTTAGAGAAAAATAATTTTACAATTTGAAGTGATTTTAAAGCAACGTAACAACAGAATCATGTAACTGTCATTTATGTAGTCTAAACTATTGCATAAAATAGTTTAGAGGGAAGATGGAAACAAAAGTGAGGTTTTTGGCTTACAATTATTTGATTGTCTCAGCTAAGCACTTTCAGAAAACCGCAGAATTTAAATTAAAGGTCCTTGAGAATCTGTTTGAGTTACAGGTGCACCTCAGGGCTGCTGTACAAATAGCATGCTGCTAGAAACTCATGTATGTTATATGCTATGGTTTTACTTCAGTTGGCACCTCATAAAGTGAAGCAGAGGTGGAATGAGCAAATTTTTAGTCTTTCTTCTATTTCTGCCTATGGAAAACTCTTTTTTTTCTTTTTTCATTTACTTGGTGGTACAGAGGAAGCATTTGGGCTTAAGACCATCCTCTGCCAACGAGAAGGTATGAGATAAACTTCCTGAAAACATTTGTGCCACTATAGCAGTTACTTGTAAAAAAGCAAATCCTCTGTATTTTTCTTGGACTACTGGTATTTGATAGTCAGATGATTAACATTATAACATATTTTGAACTTTAGAATACTTCTGCTTCCCCCAGGCAGAGAAATCGTTCTGTGGCTTTGCATCCTCATTTTCCTGTACTATCTGTACAATTCCTTGATTTTTATTTATTTTACAAAGAAATTGACTGCAGAATGTGTAACTAAAAATAGAAGTTTCTGAGAACTCTTCAGTTAAAACATTGTGAGAAAGCTGATACCAAGATAAATCAGCTACTTGTACTGACTCTCTCCTCTAGATCTTTCACTGTCTCTTGTGGATTAAGATCTGCACCCTATGAAGATGTCTCACTTTGCAGTAATGTACTGTGGGAAAGCAGAATTAGCTTCCCCATCTGGCACTGCAGGTAGTTACTTTCCTCTTTTTTTGCTCCAAAGGTGGGTTTTGCATGAACACAGCAGATTTTGCTTGCTTTCATCTCGAAGCAGTGGTGTTTTCTTTACAAGCCAGTCCCTGAGGACAGTAGTCACAGGTAGGAGGCTAATATATTGGCCCCAAAAGCTTCATCTTCCTTTGGAGGTCAGTCCCTCCAGTTCTGTATCATTGAATGATTCTTTGGCCGCGTCTCCCTTTTAGGAATTTCCACATATTTGTGTGTGTGATGAAATATCTGCCAAGACCTCCTGTCAGTTGTTGTGAAGGTTTGTGAAAGGGCAGGTAGAGGAAATAAAAATATAGATATTTACAATCCTAAGAGTAAAAGGAGAGGAGCGATTTCCTTTGTTTTGTTTTCTGCTTTGGACCTTGGGATTTCAAGTGCGCACCATGGACTGTGTCTTCATCCTGTGGTACAATTACCTCCTTACTTTGCCATCAGTTACGTCATTAGAATATGCTTTAATCTTTTTGCTCATGACTGCTTTTCTGCCATCTCCCATTGTTGCAGGGTATTGTCATAACTATTAGAAACATGAGTTGCGTTTGGATTATGCATGTTTGGCTGAAAGGCTCAGAAGAGCACTGTTCTGTATTCAAATAACACAGAACAAGCTTGGCAGCTCTGCAGGCTTTTCCAGCTCATCCAGGAAAAAACCCCAAACTTGTGAAGGTTAAACATCTCTAAGGTAAAATCGAAGGCAGTAATTTTTCAAAACATTTCAGGAAATTGGTCCCTAAATAGATTAATTATGGAGATGAATAATTTTAGATCTGTAAGTTGCATTCAGTAAATAGTTGCAGTCAAAATGCTTACTCTTTAGTTAAAAACATGAGTAATTTAGGATTTAGTAAAGGTTAATTATCAAATTTAATTCATTATTTAACTCATTAAGATATTTTAGTTTGTTTATTTCTGTTAGGAGAAAAAATAAATGGTGTTTTTCTTTGGCTCCAATATATATATATACACACACATATATACACACACACATATAAATATATATATATACACACATACATACATATATTTGTTTATCTTTCTGGTCTATCAGCAAATTAAGAAAAATATTTGCCTGACTTGACTCTGTGGAGGTAAGAGACTATTTTATTTCGATGGCTGTTCCCTGATCAGCTGTCTTTGGCTGAGACTGCTAAACAAAGACCTAGCTATATATATATTGTCTAGAATTTCTGCAGCGTAGACATTGTTCATTGGAAATTGGATGATACCATCAAAGTAACTTCCAGGCCATCAGAAGGAATTTATCAGGCCTAACCACATGCTCATTTTTGTGGACTTGTCTCCTGTTTCGGTGCTCACCAGAAGTGATCGGCTCCATCAGTCTAGTCAATACTGTAGTGCCCTGTAAGGAAATACAACTTCAGAAAAAAATCCCCATGTCTTTAGCATGTGTTTATTTTTCCCCTTTGTGACAGTGAGCTGTAGATCATTAAGTAGCACTGAAGTCAATGAAATGAGAGTAGTGTAATTCCGGCACAACTAAGCAGGTTTCTGTATCTAACATTTTAATGTTACAGAAGTCTCTTTATTCTAAGAAAGTCTTTCAAAGACACTGCTTCAACTTGCCAGCAGAGATGTTTCTTTTGTTTGACAAATTATCCTGTTAATTCAAGTGGCATATTAGAAAAATATAGTATATAAAAAGCAATGTTAGTGAAGTCTGAAAATTGGCAAAAACAACATAGACTTTCTTAATGCATATTAAGAACTGAGGAGGAAGGATATGTTTGGTGTATTATTATACCAGAGTAAGCTAAGATGTGCTTTCTGCAGAATCACTTTGGAACTTCATGTTAGACTAGCCTTTTTAAGGTAAATGAAGAGCAGGCAGTTCTAAATATGTTGAGGGGTTTTTTTGTTCTTACAATGAATAGTTCACATATAGTGGGTGCTCATCATTTAGTAGATTTGTATATTTTTGGAGGTCATCACTAAAATGTAGTTCTTACTACCATTGGGGGGATGGTCTAGAATTTCTACTGCATCTGGAGCTTTAGTCATTGCTTCTATATGCAGCATGTAGTGGCAAATAGAGAACTAAGACAAGATTCCTACTGAAAGCACTGGTAGATCCACTGGCTCGCAAAAGAGTGGAATCAGGACTCCACCTCAGTTCATATGTGATTAAGAAATGCAGTATTGATACTAACGGAGAAACTCTTAGAACCAAATTCATCAGTTGCAGACAATTGGATGTCCCAGAGATCTAAAAAGTGGTTCCCAAACAAAATATATAGTGTAGCTGTGAATGATACAATGAATATCTGATACAGTATAGTGTATTGCTGGACTAATTGATTAGTGTGACCTTGTGTTCTATTCTGAAACATCCCTTGGTCAGAATTTACAAATATTTTAATAACCTGTTACTGCCTCTGGCAGTTCTGAGCAGCGCTGCAGGTTGGAATTGGACTGTTTTAAATTCCACATCTTAATACATTATACTATTATACTATAAAATCTTGTTCCTTCAGTGGCTTCCACTTTGGCTCAAGTTGGAAATAAAAGTGGAATATTTTCTACCAAAAACAGGATTGCTGCTTTCACTTTGGCTTCTGCTATTCCAGTTACCTCTGTTTCCACAAGAAGAAAAATTGTGTTATGTTTTGGTGTGCTGAGAGTAGGGAAAATTTTGAAAAGTTCTTAAGAATGCTGTGTGTTTCCTGCCCATTAGAAGTCACATAAAGGTACTTGGAAGACAACAGGTATAATTCTACCACTATATCTGTGAGATTAAAATATATTATTGATTTTCCTAAAGGAGACATATCAAAATATAGTACTCGGTACAAGGAGTGATTGCATCTAGATATTTCTGAGAAAGAATTATAAACAAGTTGACGTGAAAATAATATCTGGGAACTGATATTCAGGATAATGAATAGAAGCTGCTGATCATACTGTGTTTATTTAGAGATCCAATAGCCTCCTTAGAACTTGACTTAAAGTTTTATTCTTCTAAAATTAAATCCTTCCTTTTGTAGGAGCATCTTCCATTAGAGATTCAGGCTATGGAGCTGTCAGGAGAGGTAAAACCAGTTTACACACTCCGATCTAGCAGAAATTGAAATAGTAGTGGTAACATAAACGGGGGGGGGGGGGGGACTCAATGCCTCTTCCTCCACCACATCCAAGTGGATTGTGGATTAAAATAACATGGAACAAACTGTATTCATTTGGTGCTCAAATTTCCATAATAGTGAAAAATTAGAAATGAATCCTCCTAAGTGAAGTGAGCACAATTTACAGAAAGGAAAAAAGTGAGTTACTGTTAAAAAGCAGAAAAAGGAAAGATAGCAAGAGAGTAAACCAAAGCATATTTCCCATATCTTGCTCTTCCAGATGGATATGTATTATAATTGTCTATTCCCATATGATATGAATTATTCACTTCTAATGTATTATGCTAGACCTGTGTGAACATATTCATTTTCCATTGATGCATACATTCCTACCAACCTACACGTTATGCTTGACTTAGCCAGAATCTACATCCAAGTTTGATTCAGCAGTTCTCTGTCAGATCTGCTAAGAAGCCTATAGACCATACCTCTATGAAAACAATTCCTGGTTTTGGTAGACTGGTTGAAACTGAATCCTGGAACATCTGGCTGTATGTATTTCTAGAGAAGACAGAAAGTGGGAAAACAAGGAAGTATTTTGTGAAACCAAAGGAAATCATTAGCAATATCATGATATCTTAGTGGTTGGCCTAGTGATGCTATTTTAATGAATTATTTACTATATAGGTAAATCAGTGTCATTCCAGGAAGAATTAAATACTACATAGAAAGCAGTAACCCTTTGGGATTATTTTTTGTATACTTCTAAGAGAATTATGTTTCTTTCATACTGTGTGCCTTCCCTTTTTTGAACTGAAAAGCCTCTTTCGGTTGTGGATGTGAATCAGAACTGTACCCTTTTCATCAAGTGAGTAAACCTAGTTAATTCATTTTTTATATAAAAAGTCTGTGAAGATAGTCTCAGGGAATTGCTTTGTGGGCAACAGTGGGGTTTTTTTGCAAACTACTATTGCAAACATCCAGTTATCTAGTAATGAAAATGTACGTGCACACTCAGGATTAACAAGCCATACAGAGTGTAAAAAGGTGAAACCAAAAAAATCCCCTAACCACTCTGTGCCCAATAAACAACACAGGGCAGAAAAAGTTTTAGAGAAACAAATACCGGTAATTTCTAAAGGCTGCAATGTGCAGTTTGTTTAAAAGCATTTTAAATGGTAGTACCATTTTCTTGGCTTAGGTTAAGAATGGTCTGCAGTTGTTATGCGTGGCAGGGCAGCAGAACTGCCTGGAGCTGTATCAGTTACGTCAGCTCACAGTTCTCTTGTCCAGTCATTATGGTGGTAGGTTAGAAGAAGCAGATTTAAATTTTTTTTTTTTTTAAATTATGATTCTGATAAATACTTGGAAAATGTCTATGCTCACGCAGAGGCTGATATATATTCAATATGCATAAGAAAATAGGGTTTCAATATCAAATGATGTCACGCTTCCATATTTGTTATGTATACAGCCCTTGTGCATACACTGGATGTTTCAGCGGGAAAGTTTCTCCTCCTAAGAGTCTTGGAGTTACCTGTCCTTCTGGTTTTATGGTGTTTGGAAGCAGTTCTGACTGAATACATCCTCATGTCAAACCAGTATCTAAGTCAGAAACAGAAAATGAGAAAAAAAAATGATGTACAGTAAAGTATGCACATGGAGAAAATAACTGCAGCATCCTTTTATTTTTTTTATAAAGTATTTTCCTCATCATTGCTTTAGTAAGTAGTTGGTAAATAATAATTTTACAAAATGCAAATCCTGATCTCTCATTACATTAGCAGAATATACATTTAGAGTGTTAATTCATTTTTATGCAACCAATTAAATTTTTTTTAACACTTTTTACTGAACAGAAATGATATGTAAAATAATAAATATTTTCAAGTAGATAATTGAAGCTCAATATTAAAAACCAAACAAATTCTCTGGGAAAACACTAGACCTTTTGTAAATGTAAATTATTTCACTTTTTAGTTCATAGAATTCAAATACAAAGTTTACAAAGTTATAGATAGTATGTGGAAATTAAATTGTCAGAGATGTGTAATATTGGGACTGTAAATTGTTTTTATCCTAAGAGTAAAGTGATTAATATACGGCATGCTCAGAGATGTGGGAGTGTAGGACTGGGGAAGGGAGAACTTGGTGAAAAAATGAATTTCTGATGTGCAGCAGTTAATAGAAATTCACATAGTAGTCTCACTTTTGCTGCTATGCAGGACACTGCGCTATGTTTTTTGTACTTCGTGCTCTGTTTGCACTCATGCACTGGTTCAAAAATATCTCCAGATATTCCAGAGAAGTGTAAGGTCATCCTGGATCCACAACCACGTACTCTGGAAGAAGCAGAGCAAGATGTTTTACGACTAAATACGTGTATAATATTTTTGCTTTTAGTGGAAACAAATTAACAGTGAGCCCTTAGTGTTCACGTAGACATCCTTTTAGTCAAGATACCTTCTGTGAATTAGCATAAGAATTATGCAGATAAGCTCTTTATCTAGCTTCTGTATAGTTCTTTGAAGTCTTTAGAAGTTTAGGAATTAATCTGAAGGATACTGAATAAATAAGCCACGTTTTGTTTGTACAAGAGATTAACTTTTCTAAATATAGGTATTGCTTCACATCAATATCTATTGACAATCGTTTTTCATATGCCCATGTAAAAATTAATTTTATATCTAAGATGAGTTTTACAATTCACAGTGCATTGCTGTGAGTTGAATTCAAATTTTTCTTAATTTCTTAACAAATAATGGTATTGTCATGATAATTTTGAAATACTGGTTTGTGGAATAGTATTATTACCTGTGGGATTTCCACAGACAAGAAAATAAAAGATAGTTTGCAGCAGCCAAACAGGACATGTACTTAGTATGACTTGGAGACAGAGAGGGAAATCAGAGATGCCAGAAAAGAAAGGACTATGGGAACCTAAATTTCACCAAAAAAATCCAGAAGAACTTTGTCATTACAGGAGAATATTGCCACCATTTTTGTACAAAAATGACTTCAGGACACTCTGAAAATGCATTCCGTCCTTTCTGTATAGAATCATAGAATAGTTTTGGCTGGAAGAGACCTTCAAGATCGTCAAGTCCAACCTTCTTCTTAGCCTTATCAGAAACCACTAAACCATGTCTCTGAGCACAACATCTACCCAGATCTTAAACAATCCAGGGCTGGTGACTCCACCACTTCCCTGGGCAGCCCATTCCAATGCCTGACAACCCTTTCTGGAAAGGAAAGAAATGCTTCCTAATATCCAGCCTGAACCTCCCCTGGTTCAACTTCAGGCCATTTCCTCTTGTTCTGTCCCTTGTCACCAGGGACAACAGACCAACGTCCGCCTCGCTACAACTTCCCTTCAGGTCGCTGTAGAGGGCAATAAGGTCTCCCCTCAGCCTTCTCTTCTCAAGGCTGAGCAGTCTCAGATCCCTCAGCCTCTCCTCATAAGAGAAATAATGACACCCACCAGTCCACTCCCTGGCATGTAGCCCTCTCAGAATGTCCCTGTGTCTGTCTCCCAACATCTTACTGTTGTTTCACCAGTTCCTCACTTGGCTTCCATACATCTTACCACTTGGTACATGCCAAAGTGAGGGAATGCTGAATTACTCCAGATTTCTCCTTGCAGCCTTTGTCACACATTCAGTCTTTACCTTGATAACTCCCTTCCCCAGCCAGTAGCATTAAGTGCAGGTCTTTCTTGAGGACGTTTTTAATGTCTCAGAGTGCACTGCTGTAATCTTTTCATAACAACTCTATTAGAAGTTCTTGTTTGATAATCAATTACTTTTAAAGCGAGTCACACTGATTTTGCTTTATTTCCTTCTTGCTCATGTATTTAAAGTATTTTTCCATGTGCAAGTAGTCTTTAGAAAACCCCTCAATATTGGAAATGTTATTAAAATGAAAAGATACCCTGATGCTTACTCCCACGTTGGCTTGCCTATAGCACAGGCAAATGATTCATCTCAGTAAGTAGCAGGTAACTATCTAAATAAAACCCAAACCCCACACCGAACTTAAATTACTATAATTCTGTTCTAGGAACACACATTTTCCACTGAATTAAATTTATCAAAACAGATTATCAAAACTTTATAATTAACTTCCCAGCAAATAAGAATTAGCATATATTATAGGAGTACTGTGTGTTAATCAAATAATATTTAGTGAGGCACCCACCTATGCACGCCCAGGAATTACAAAGTTAATGAAAGACGGCAGTACATGAAACTGTAACTAATTAAGCAAGACACAAAAAATTCCGTAGATGTTTGAATATGTTAGAATTTACTCATTATCATATTGACAGGGTAGGTTTATTCCAGTACTTAAGTTTGGCAAACTAAGCTATTTAAAGTTAACTTTCTTTCTTCTATAGAGATTTATATGCACTCCAGTTCTTCATGTTCTTCAACTTAGGTATTTTAAATAAAGTTGAAATACCTTAAGGGTTTTGGCTTGAAAGGGGAGAATAAGAGAGTGTAGCAGTGAAGCTCCACACTGGTGTAACACCACCGCTGCTGCTCAGCTCCCTGAGGGGTTTGTTACTGTGTGAGTTGTGTTGCAGAGTCTCTAAAGCTAATGCTACAGCCCAGCAAAAACCTCCTCGGGTCTGATGCTGGGCGGTGTGAAGGACTCGCAAAAGAAGGCTGCGTTCAGCCTGCTGCTCAGGCATCAAACTGCAGTACCCTAGGAAGCTTTTTGCCCTCCTTAGAGATGAAAAATGTATTGAGAGAAAGTACAACAAAGTGTAAACCCTAGGGAGGCTAAATTAGCCTGCAAGGCTGTTTCCATGTGTTCTTATAGGCAGTGAGTGCTGCGTGGTAGCTGGGCTAAAACAAGGGCTCAAAGTACCACCACAACCCAGGGGCTGAAGTGTCTTAGAAATTAATAGGCTACATTTATACATCTTCTTAGAGATTAATTCAGCCTTTTTTCGTAATGTAATTGCTGGGATTCTGCAATTTATCTTTTCCACTTCTTTGTACATAGGCACACGTACTTAAAGAAGCAAGTAGTAATTCCTCATATCAAAGGAATAAACAGAATGTAAACATCCTAATGGTTTTCTATACCACTTTCCAAGGAAAGAGGTGGTTGTTTCAGAGCTGTGTAAAATAAAAAAGGTCTGATGCATCTCTGTAATAGCAAAGTCTACGTTGTAAACGTCTTTAAAAATAAAAATTTCCTGAGTAATTCTGTACACACTGAAGTATGAATATGAGAAGCCACTCACATTTGTACCTCTCACAAATAGCATGTTCTCTGCCTTTAGACTGAATTGTATTATGTATTCCAGCATTAAAAAATTACATCATTTCTGACCCTAAGTTCCCACTTTTTTTTTTTTTTTTGAGATGATGCTTTAAGTAGGCACCAGGAGAATCATGAAATTATTGGCAAGATGTTTGTTTGTTTTAAGGTAAAGCCAGGTCACTGTAATTCCTTTCTCAAAAATGCATAAAGGAAAGGAAAATTACAGTTATACAGAAAATTATCTGTGATTATAAAACATAAATACACACAATGGAAGAGCAGTTTAGATGAGAGACTAGCCCTGTTTGTATCCTTAATTTATTTCTATGATTTTCTAGATCAGAATGTGAAATGCTCTGCCTGTTTTTAATTAAACTTGTTAGCTGAAGACTATTTGCTTCTTTTTTAAAAGAATATTGTTGTGTATAGAGCATATGTTGTTTATTTAGAATGCTGGCTCTTGCTGTTCAGATGTATTTGAGTTTCCTTTGTATATACTTTGAGCTCATGAAAATTGTTGTTTGGGTTTTTGGTTTTTTTTTTTTTTGCACTAAAATGTCTTTGGTAAGTGAAACCTTTCAGTTGAAATGCATCTTTAATGTTATATCTAGCAGAAGGATGGTGAGTGGCAGACTCATGTACTGACACTGAGAAGGATGGAGCATCATATTTGTTTCACCCAACAAACAAAACTGATTTTTGTTTTTACAGAACTGGGGGAAGACTGGGGAGGGGGATTTCAGCTGATTTTCTAACAGAAACAAAGGTTATGAGATTTTTGCTGTCTGTCCAGCTCCTCCCTGATAACATTTTTAGTCTGTTGGGTAGTTTCAAGCGAATTGACAGTGTTGGAAACTCAAAGTCAGTATTTACTGAACATATGTTACCAACACATGGACTGACATCAGAATAGTGCTGTGGAGGAAAAAGCTGCAGTCTGAGCTCAACCATGGTCTAGAAGATTAGGAAATCCACTTGGCACAGCCCTTAGAGTGCTGCTAAGGAGTCGCTTATACTTTGGACCTGGACAATCTGGAGATACCGTGCCTCCAGAAACCCAGCTGTACACTCTTGCATCTTTTAGTATTATTGTATAATCTGCATGCAAAATTAGTGCTGCTGACTGTCATTTCTGGCTAGTACCTCATGTATTCATGTGCAGGATATCCTTTTCATTTTGTATTTTACTTAAATTTTCACTCTTGAAGAAGATCTCCTGCCTCCCATACTCATTAAGATTTTTCCTCCTGACTACTGGCATATCACTTGTCCCATTTATGTCCTGTATGTGATTTTATGGGACTTTTAGCTACCTATTGAAAACTCATTGAGGTATAGTTGGAGACTTCTACTTTCTGTTTCTTTCACTGAGCTTTGGATCAGACTTTATGGAGTGTTTACTGGTTTGGGTTTTTTTAATAATACAGAAAACAAACATGCAAAAAATTGTTAACTGCCATAGTATTGGTAAGTAGAAAGGGTGTTCTATTTACACATGGTGATGAGCTATTTAATGTAAGCACTATGGCAGAAATATTGATAATATATAGATTGCTATGTGAAAAGAGATGGTATTTTACATGCCATTTGATCAAATTTGATTTCAGCTGTTTGAATCCTTGCATGTAAATGGTTTTATATTTTCACATATAGTAGCTGTGTTTGGTATCTGATTTTGGCCAGCTGGTGGGTCTGCTCTTGTATCAAAAATGCAACCATGAAAGAATAGGTTTCAGTCTTCCACTTTTGAACACTGAGATGGACTTGGACATCCATTTGGGAAATGCAGGATGGTACCTGCTCTTTCAAAGCAGTACTGCATGTTGTTTCTCACTTCCTTATTATCATGAACAGATTGTAGTAAAAATAAGATAGGACTACTCAGAAAAGAAATATTCTTTCTCTGGAAAAAAAAAAAAAAAAAGGTTGACATTTCAAAGATATTCCTCTTCTGTTAGATTATAACAAAGATGTTACAAAAAAATAAATAGAACGAAGATAGAGGAAAGGTGGTTGGAAGAGATTAGGCTAGTAATTAAAGTGTATTTTATTTGGGGAACATGTAGTTTGAAATCTCTGCTATGCCGTCTCTCTGTACTCTGGGGGGTGCCCTGACAGTGGATTATAGAGGTAAGACTGCAGCTGGAATTTCCATTTTTAATAAACTGGGGACAGTAGCTCTAAAATACAAGAGACTGAGCTTTGTAGTTCTGATCCTAAAGATATTAATAATGTTATAAAACAACAACATTTTGTACAGCAAGGTATTAATGGTCAGCACTTTAATTGATAAGTATCATTACAGAGGAAAAAAACAGGACAGATGCTTGGACATGAGCATGTCACAGCTCAAGCAAACTCATTGTTATTAATGCTATCATTATTTTAGTGTTAACAGCAGTAATGTATTAATATTCAGCTATTATATATGATTCTTAAGCAAGTTGTTTTATCAAGAGGAGTGTCCTTGGAGGGGGAAAAAAAATATTTTCATCACTGTTTCGTGCATAGATCTTTCATCTCTATGGATGGAACACAGTAAAGTGTTTCACAACAGAGGTCTAAACACACAACTATTTCCTGTGACCTGCTGCTTTATTTTTTAAAAATCTTATGGAAGTTAGTGTGTTTGGTTTTTCAAAGACTTAATTGGAATTATACTTATGAAGTCTGATAGGGTCGAAAGAAAGGGCCCATCTTTAATGTGACATCCCAAAGGGAAATGATGTAAAGGTCAGTGAGTACCTTTCTGCTTATTAGTTATTAGTTACTCTAATAAATTCATTACAATAGCGATATGTGAAGTTAATAAAAATTCCCATTGAAGGGTCTTCCCAAAGAACACTAGGCAGATTAAATTCTCATCACCAGCTTTAGTACAACACTCACAAAATATCAAAAAGATTACTAAACTGTTGAGAAGTTCTAGTATGGCTGGAAAAGAGAGTAGGAGAGCCAGAAGAGGTTTTCCAGGTGTCAGTGTAAGACCAAATCATTAAGAAATGGATATAGAACGCTGACAGAGAAAGTCTTGTTGGAGAAGTGCTGGTGGAGAAACAGATTGTTATGATGTGCATAGATAAGTCCTTTAGGATGCTGTTTTAAATAATGTGCAGCTACTGTGTGTAAGTCCTTTCCATTTTTTTTATTTCTCACATCTGAGGGAATTAGTGAATAATGGTTTGTTTCAGAAGGGTTGGTTCTGCATCTTTTGAAGTGATGTTAAGATAGGCTGTTAAAAGAAAACCACCTGAACTGGACCTGTGCCCTTAAAATGAGTGTGAATGAGCAAGTCCAGCAGCAGATAAAAGTCCAGTTACTATTTTATCAGTAAACATTTGAAAACAGGCCGAGCTGCTGGGAAATGACTGAATGAAGGTTTAGTACCTGTGTTTATGAAGCCCTCTTAGTGACCAGAATTATCTCAGCCCTTGCTTCTGCTACAGTGCTTGGAAATCCCATAGTCTTCAGTAATACTTATTTTGGATCCTCCTTCTATATACTTAAAAAAGAAGGTGAAACTACTGACTGTGGATCTCAGACTTGTACTACGGACACCAGACATAGCTCATGGGTGATAATGTCACCAAATCATCAGCCATCTGTATAACCAGTGTTGCAGTTAATATCCAAAAGTCAAGGATTCAAGTTCTCCTCTGTCACATGTACTGTTTCCCATAACAAAGGTTATTGCTTCTATTTTCAATTTAAACAGTTTTCTGTATTTTTTATAACTGCTTATACATTCTCTGTCAGCACGCAGCAAGGTACAAGTGACTTTCTTTCTATCTTTGTTCTGAACTTTACTTAAAAATGAAAATCAGTTCAGACTTTTTTCCATGTATACTTTTTTCTAGTGCTCTTGCAGGAATAAAGCAAAGGCTTTTCAAGGCAGTTTGGCTTCATTCTATCATCAGACATTGCATTTGATTACAAAGTCCTAAGATCAATGCAGCTTCTTGAAACTAGCCTCAATTTCAAAAACTGCATGACCGAGATGTGCAGATTGATTTGATCTACATCTGTATGTGTCTACTCTACTATGTAGATTTTTTTTCTAAGTGGAACATTAGAGGACGTTCTCAAAAACTTTACTTTTCTAAGTTGACATTAGAATGAATACAGTTTTTTGTACTTCACATTTATCCCCCCCGGTTTCTAGACTCTTTAAGTTTTGTTATTTCCCAGTAATTAACACACTTGTTCTGTTTATAAAGAGCCAGCAGGCCAGATCAGTTCCTAAAATCACAAACATTTGAAGGTGTTTAGATCAGTGAATGCAAGACCCTAGTATTTTTTTCAGTAAGTGTCAATGTTTTTGCATCTGTTGCCAGTTTTCTTGATTTTATTTTATTTTTTCTCCTTACTTGAATGAGAAGTGGTGTAATACTTGAAACGCCCTGCTTTCTGGAGACACTTGATAAAGAATCTCAGCTCTTATATTTTTTAAATAAAAGAGGCGATGAGAAAAGCAGCGTACTTATCTTGCTACTGCAGTTTACCTTGTTATTATGTTGCAAAAAATGTACATTGTATATAATATTTTGATTTTTGAATATCACTTCTTGCATATTTCCATTCTATTATAGTGAATTAGAGGCAAGGTGGTGAAATAGAAGACGCACATCTGAATGAGAAAGTGGCCAGAGAGACTGAAATGGAAATCAGTGACACGAATTATGATTTCCATAAGCTGCTAGATAAGACAGAACCAAGAAAGCAGGTAATAAACATAGAGCAAAATGGAAAAACAGGAGGTTATTGACATACGATCTGAATTGAAATCTCCTGAGTACTGAAGACAGTTTTCCATTTTTTAAGCTTTCATTTTTTGCCACTTCCAAGAAATTAGTAATAGTTGTCTGCAGTCTCCAAAAGAATTTAACACTTTAGTGACAATATATTACTATTTTATATTCTGGGTTTTTTTTTTAAACAGGTCATATAATATAAAATAATAATAATGCCCTATCACCTCTTGCATCCGCAGCACACATACTGAGCAGAAGCTCTATTCTCAGAAGATTTAACACAATAGTCTTTGAGTGCAGTGTGTAAGCGTTGGATACAATCTCTGCAGATTAATAAAACACAGTGAAATATTTGCCTTAATTGCACTTGAGCCTCTTTCTTTTAATCATATTTAATAGACCTAACAGCAAGTACTGCTTCCCACTGGTGGTTTTCTCATTAGCAAACTATTGGGAAAAAAAAATTGAAGATGAAGGTTGACCACTAAAGCAGCAGAGAATTTAAGGTAGTGTATCCTGAGTTTTTACACAGGACATTCACACAACCCTGGTAGTAAAAGTTGTATCACAGAAACTGAGGTTGTCATAGACCTTTGTGTAGTCTCCATCGCTTGTATAGTCTAATATCCCTGCTTAGAGCCAGGGCAGCTAGAGCATGTTACTGAACATTGTCCAACTGGGTTTTGAATATCTCCAAGGACAGAGACTCCCTAACCTCTCTAGTCAACCCACTCCAGTGTTAGACCACTCTTGCCATAAATAAGTTGTGGGGTTTTTTCCTTAAGTTTAAACAGAATTGCTTGTGTTTCAGTTTCTTGTATAAGAGAAGCTCCTTGTGTGAGAGATACTCCAAGCACCTATTCTTCTTCATGATCCTTCACTGGATTCTCTACAGTATGCCCATGTTTCTTTTCTACTTGGGAACCCACAGCTACCATGTATGGCCTCATCAGGGCTGAGCAGAAGGGAAGAACCGCAACACTTGGCCTGCTGACAACATTCAGACCAGGTTGCTGTCGGCCTTTTTGCCACAAGGGTACATTGCGGGCTTATGGTCAATTTGGTGTCCACCGGGACTGCAAGGGCCTTTTCTGACAAACCATTGTCCAACCAGTTGCCCCCTGTATCTTTGAAAAGGTCCCCTCTGTAGGGTGGCATTAATATAAAGTCCATCTCATGGTGTGGACAGAGTTGCCAGAATTTTTTTAATTTCCAAGAGCCCTTTTGAAATTTTAATCAAATTACTACAGTAAGAGTTTTCATGCTGACCCAGTGCTGCCTTTTTGCTCTCTTCAATCTTAAAACTACAAAATAGATCATCATAAAGTGTTTAGTGTCATTTCATGTCATTGGAGAGGGTGAATTTATTCTACTCTTTGAAAAAGTTGAAGCGTGATATGTTATCCTGGTACATATGACTGTGTCCTTCTAAGAGGTATCTGAATAATTTTATTCTCACATAAATAAATTGTGGCTTTTTTCTGAAGTTCAAAGCATCTCCTTTCCTTAATGTTTTGTATTCAGTGACAACCATACTACATTTGCTTGTGGACTTGGGAGACATGCAGAAAGAACGAGCAAGTGACAAGCAGGAAAGGAAATTAGTATCTGGATTTGATTCAGTTGTGTCCCAAGTGAAGTTGTAAACAAGTGTGGAATTTAAAGAAGGATTACAATATTTCAATTTATTCCATTCTGCATGTTCAATATCTGTAGTTTCATTCCAGAGAGAATAGTGTAAATATAGTGGACAGATCAGGATTAGATCAGGATCAATATTCAGATCAGGATACCAACAGTATTCACTCGTGTTAACTCTTAGCATCCACTTTTTTATGGTGCCATAGAAGTAATGAATTTTTCACTTTTTTTTTTTCAGTGTCTGCAGATCAGGTGAAAACCTAGTATATCTTAATTCATGTATACACGTGTACCTATAGTGGTGTGTGTATATATATGTAATATATAAGTTAGCAAAGTGCATGAGAAGAGTCTTGATCAGTCTCCATCAATACTTAAAGTTTCTTTAAGACAAATTTGAGCCTTATTTATTAACTGTCCATCTATGTACAAAGAGAAGACTTTCAGTTGCACTGAATAATCTCCCGATACTATTTTTCATAATGGTAAAGTTTTGATCTTTAATGTCTTTTTTGACACTTAGCTTACTTATCACCCAGTATCTCTGAAGTCATAACATTCAAGGAATAAAATTCACCAAGGAATTTTGTAAAACTTAGAGTGCTTCCGAATAATAGACTTCAGGCCAGGTTCACCTCGTGTTCTCAAATCCCCCCAGCATTAAAATTGATGATGAGATGATTTATTGGGATGAGAGGTATTCAACCATGACATGCAGAAATTCAGAGCTCCATGCATGTCCTAATTTGTCATTGTCTTTAGACATTGGTCATTTATGTTCATGATAATTTTATGCAGCAGTGGTTCAAGTTCTGTGTTGAAATAGCTCACATCATACATTTGTAGGACCTCATTTAAAGTCTCCGAAAGTGTGAATTTATTTAAGACAGAAACTTACTGAGTCTCCCTGCAGTCCCATATTCATGCTTAAATTTGCATGGGCCAAACCATGCTATTACATACTGCCTTTGTTCCTCCTTGCAGTGAAAACTTTTTTTTCTAAGCAGGAAAGCAAAATTTAGTCCTCATTATGGTTTGTCTTTTGTTTGGTTTGTTGTTTTTTTTTCTAGAGAAAAAAGAAAATAACTTGAATTATCTACTGCAGTCGTGAAAATTTTCATATAGCTTTATACTAGGGTTAATCAGTTGATAAGAATCAATGCAGTTGATCATCTGATTAGCTGAACTAAATTGTAATTAGGTGTTAATGAAGATCATTTGTAAGCATACAGCATGCATATAATTCTGAAGTTTGATTTCTAAAGCCTGACAGTTTTCTGTTCTACTAATTTTTATTTTCCTCTTTGTTTTGTATTGGTGTGTTTGTATGGTGTATTTCCTTCTTGCTTTTAAGATGGAAAAGACATTATGTAAGTAGGTTGAAAAATGGTTGTGAATATCTAAAAATCTGTTCGAATTTGTGTGACTATCTGATGGATAAGGTGGGTAGAAAATTGTCTGGATCACTGGGATCCAAAGGTTATGACCAGGAGTGCAAATTCCAGCTGCCAACTGGTTACTTGCATCCCTTAAGAGTAACCCAGTTTGTACTGTGGGAAGTACTACTTCACATTATTAAGAGTGTGAATACAGAGACAGGGGCTCGAAGAACATGATCTGTGAGAGGAGGCTGGCCTAATTGCCTTTGTTCTTCCCGAAGAGGAGAAACCAAGGATAACACTTCTGCCATCGTAGTTCTAGGTACTCCTCTTTTTTATAACACCCGGTTCAAAATAAGTAAAAGACATTTAAAAACAGAGCTTTGTAAACAAAGAACTGCAGTAGCCTTTGGGCAATTTGATGTCATTTAGAAGCAAAAATAATAACCCATATTTGAAAAATGATAGAACCGAATCAAGCCTAAAGAGATGAAACGCTCAGATCCCATTAAAATTCAATGCACTCTTATTTCACTCACACAAACAAGGTTTCTTGTTCTTAAAATTAAAAGTAATTAACATTTGTTTTCTTGTTTGCTTTCAATTTAAAATAATGATGCAGAAGTTAATTCTCTGCTGTCTAATGTTTGAGCCTTACACACACAAACACACAGAAAAAAAACTCATTTGGACCAGGATTGTCTGGTAATGATTCTGATCAGAGAATTACATTATGGTTTCATTAACTCCACTAAAAACTGCTGTCGCTTTTGCTCGCTCCAGTTCTATTCTGTTCAGATAAAGGTGTAGGTTGCTGTGACTTTCTTTAGGGCTATTTCTCCTTGGAAAACCAAAGACGGTATTGAATTGTTCTGTTCAGCATAGTTACTGTTGCACAAAGATACTGTTAAGTGTACTTTGGTGCTTTCAGTAACTTGAAACTTCTTGAAAAACCCTAATAATAAGAGGACTCAACCTCTCTTCAGTATGGGTTAGCATCCTACTCTGTCAATAATAACTTGAAAAAGTAGCAAAGCAAGTTTGATATCATGATAAATGTTTTGGATAAACTGCTAGCTTATGCGGTGACCTTGTGAGTGCTTCTTTCATGGGAATGTGGGATGATTATATACAACTTGTCAAACAAAACAATGGTTTATGATCTTAAAAAATTAAATTGCCTCAGCATAATTGTAAAAAATGGTCAAAAGAAGCGAAATTAAATGCAAGTAGCTGTTCAGGTCATGTCTTTATTAATAGCATGTCATTAAGCAAACTAAAAAGCGTTAACTGTGCCATATTTAGAGATTAAGTGGGAGCAGAACCTCATTAGCACTAACAGGAAATCTCAGTCAGATGATAGCAGGGCTGGGAGCACTTCACTGAGTACATCTGTATAGTCCATCCTTATTAAAGGGTCATGTAGAGGAACAAGGCACCTTAAGTACTACAATATATTGGGTTGGCTTAGAGCCTTGTAGAGGGAATAGAGAGCTCCTCTTACCCTACAAGAATCCGTTTGCCTGTCTGTCTTGAAAATACCTAATGTTTAAAAGGCTAGAAGAAATTACTTGTCCAGGTTGAACCCAGACTGCTCAAGAGAATAACTTCTGTGTGAAACAACCTCGGTGGCCTCTCTGGATTTGGTGATGGACAAGTATCCTCCTCTTCACACACATGCACACCCCCTTGATCCTCTTCAAGCTTCTCACAGCATTTTGTTTCTTACCTCAGCTGGTTAGCAGTGTCATGTCTGGGTGGCCTTGCATTCCTCTCAGGATGCTGTGCTTTCCCTACCAATTTGCCATGTGGGCAGGTCCAGCCAGCCAGGTTCTTGCCCAAAATGGATGGGAGCGGAAGGTTGTAACAGAAGGGCCCCACGTATAATGATGATGAATGGCTGAAGAAAGGGAGTAGGAGTAAGTTGAAGCAAGCCAACTATTTTCTACCGCAGTGCTCCGGACTGTGATTTCCAAGGGGCAGAGTGCCAGTTTAGCTGATCACTCTCACAGTTGTGATATCACTACATCACCCGTTAAAAAAAGGGTTAACTCCTGCCAGAAGTAACAGAGAGACATTTTTTATTATGTACCCTCTTGCCTGGGAAAGTTTGCACTCATATTTATTGAAAACCCTGAAAGCATTAAAAATAAGACAGCCATTAATATAAATCTGACCAAAAAAAAATAATAAAACAACACGCCAAGAGAAATTATTTATAAATAGGAGAAAAAGAGTTGATTTGCAGAAAAGATTAGTGATATTTGAACACTACTCACTGCATATACCAAAAGTATTAAGTTCAATGCTGAAATTTGGTTTTCCCCACTGAAGCATAAAGAGTGCTGGAGCAAATTAGGAGCTGTAGAAATTGCTGTTTATTCACTATCATTTTTTTTCCTTGCACCATCTCAGTGAAATTATTCTTTTACAGCCTTGTAGCCCTGTAAATACGGTGTTGCTATTCTTTGCAGAAGGACAGAGTCTTTGTTTTGAGATAACAACATAGGCCTTAGAACCTCTCAGGCTTTGTTTGCACTTGGTTTGGCCTGTGTGTGCTGTTTTAGCTTGTTTAACTGTAACAATTGCCTGACAAGCAGGTGCTCCTACCTGGTTTGGTTGGTTTGGGTTTTTTTTATCTTTTGTACAATTGTCTGGCGTGTGTATATCAATATACATAAATACATGCTTACATATTGTTATATGTATTTCTGTAACTGGTAGGTAAGAAAGGCAAGTAGTTTCTCTGTGCAGAATGAACTACCTATGACCCTGGAACAAAAACACAGCACAGAAGAGTTTAGGCAAGAGGTAGCAGCAGGGGTTCTGAATATGCAGGCACAGGATGATATCAAAGGCTTGACAACTGTATGTGGCTCACTGGTGGATGTTTATTGTTAAAGGAAACAAACCTGGGGCCCGGGTAAAACCAGGTTTAGGGGTAGATAACGAAAAGAAGGCAGAATGTACATGAATACACACCATATATAGTACATTTGAATGTAACATGTACTTGCAAAGCAGTAAAGAATGAGTACGTGAGCAGTCATGTAAAAATGGCCTCAAGTAGTGCCAGGGGTGAGCAGAAATAAAACAGGCACAATAGCATACAAATAGCATTGAGTTTAGGACATTTGTCTAGATATTTTAGCCTAATGTATTTGGAGATAGAAGTGGTAGCATCACTGCAACTGGACTAAATCTCAAGATCATTAAGATTTCAAATAAAGTAGCAGTGGTTTATGGCTTTGCGCATAAGGTGTGTTCCTTTCTGGCTTTTAAACACAAGAAATAACAAGATTTTAAGCGCAACCCGTTACAAACTGGTGGGAATTTGTGCAACCTACACTGTAATTGAGGTGAATTAAATTGCTAACATTTTGTTGCCCGGCAGTGCACAACCTGGTGCAATAGTGACTCCAAGCTGTGCCTCTCATGGCTAGTAAAACTCGCAAGGAATACCCAAGTTCTGATACAGGAGCTGATACAGTTTTTAACCAAGGAAGCACTTACAACGAGGAAGGACTAAAGCTGTTTCTAGAAGCATGAAGCTTATCAGTTGACCACAGGGAAGTCAAGCTACCCCACTTCCACATGGGGTATGATAACTAGCAGGTTAGCAGCCATTTCTCTCTAGAGGAGAATGCAATACGAGCCATCATTAATCTCTTTATAGTCCAGAAATACTGCATCCTGTCTCACCGTTCAAATCTTTGTACATCTGATCAGTAGCTGATCAGTTTGCAAAGTGTGAATTTCAGTAAATTCCCCCTTATCCCCTACAATGTAAATACATCATTTAAACACTTTTTAATAACTTGCTTAACTTCACTGCAACTATATACTGTCCATAAAGGCAAGGGAAATGTAAGTATTTCTAAGCTGAAATACTGAACTGCTTGATTTATCTCAGAGTGGTATATCTGAGTTTGGCTATGTCTGCCTACACATTGTCCTAACTATAAATACAGTCATTAGATTGTCCGTGGAGCCTTCCAAACACGTGTCTATAATCAGCAGTGTTATAATCCTAACACTTTCTATATTGGTAGTTTGATCTATACAAACACGAATACAATAGTAGAGGGATTTTAAAAGTCAAATAAATGTCACTGGAGTGCAGTAGTAAATGTGTCCAAGGAATGCGCTACCTTAATTGAAAATTCAAATTACTGAGCATTGCTGCTTTTCAATAAAACATTCAGTACTGTTGAATGAAAAATCAATAGCTGCTTTATAGTGCATTTTTCTTAAGCAGTAGGCAAGCACTCAATTCCCCTTCAAAAGATTTTTATTCTTCTGTCTTTTGTATTTACACCTCTTCTTCTTTCTCTCTCTTTCCACAACAGAACAGTCTTCTTTTCTAAACCAAAACATAGTTCACTGGTAAAACAAAATGAACATGTGATATTCAGATTTTGTAGTCCTTGTTACAGTTTAAAGCCATTACAAAATCAGGTGCTTGGATACTGGTTTTTTTTCCTTTCCCTGAGTGAACACTTAATTTACATTGTGTCTACTGAGATTTCTGGAAATACTCTAGTTCAGATTTGGATAGGATAGGATTTAATTTTAAGGCAGGAGCTTTGACATTCTTGTAGGATAGTTTGAGAGTTGTCCTTGTCATTCAGAGAAAAAAATAAACCATATATGTAGGAGTCATCTGGAAATGGTGGAAATATGTTGGAGATTTGTAGGTTGAATGGAAATTGCAGATACCTATTGAAGATAGATTCCTGGTAAAGCAGAGATCTTTATGGAATGTGAAGTTCTCGGAGATGTTTCTCCAGGATGTTTGATAGAGGTTGAATGTGCTCCTGTGGCTTTGGGTCTTTGACCTGTACATTTGACAGTCTCCATCTGGGTAGGCTCTAGCATGAATGAACCTGTTCTTTGTGCCACTTTGCCCTTTCTGTTTTCACTTGCTTCTTTCGGGAGGTAGCACAGAAACCACATTAGTATTCTGATGCACACAAACCAGAAATGGCACCTTCTACCTTCTTACCTTGTACCTGCTACCTTCTTTTCCTGTTTACTTCTGAGCCAGTGACAGTGATGCTTTATACCAACTAAATCTGCAGATTTGAGGCTTTGTGAAAGGACATACAGCACTTCTCAGTTGTTCCTGCCCCAGCTCTGTTCCAGGAGGTGCTCTCATTTCAAGTATGCAAAATATTGCAATAATCTGTGCCATAGTGATGAGAACAAATTACCAGATTTGCCCTACTGTTTGCGGCAAGAAAAGTTACCACGTTACAGACTGCTATGCACATAGGCTGTTGGGAGTTTCAAGCCAAGATTATATTAATCTTTGAGATTAAGTATGCAATAGGTCATTAAATTCCAGCATATAAATCACAGATATTGACTGCAGCTGGAACTAGAATATGTTGTGTCACTACATATGACATAGCCTGAAGTTTTGTGTATATTTTACATTCTTTAAAAGCTTTTAGTATTAATTCTAAGTGTCCATTGTTTTCCCAAAGAGGAGAGAGCAGCGATGCTAAGTATTACTTATGCTGTAAGCAACCAGGGCAATGTGCCTTGCTAAAAGGCCAGCAATGAGCTTTAATTTAAGTTTGCAGATAAAATAATTCCTTGGAACATGGCTGAAAATTGTGCGTGCCAATATCGACTCTTTCATTTAAATGGAACTTGTCCTTTCGTAGCATTTCACTGATGTGACTTAGCAACAAGGGTCATTAGCCTCTAAGCTGAGAATGAGAATGAGAAAAGAGCCAGATCAAAGTATGCATTACAGCAGGAAAACCACTGCTGACACACGTGCTGAAAGGCCTTTTGCTTTTCCCTTTTTCAGATTGCCTCTATCTCAGCCTCGTGATTGCCCCCAGTACTATCAGCAGCTGCTTTTTTTTGTTTGCTTGGTTTTTGTGTTTTGTTTTGTTTTTTTTTTTCCTGCAGCTTTTCAAATTAACAGATGCTTGCTGAGAATCATGAGCAGAGTTAGAAACAGAAAAATACCCAAGTGTTATCAGGATGTAGAGACTGGGTGTGTGGACTGATGCTGAAATTCTCATACCTATAGGAGAAACCATGGCTGGTCAACCAGAGGTAGAATCTAATCTATATTTGTGGTAGGAGATGTAGATTCTGGAAGCTTTTGTAGTATCTTACAGAGTTTGTTTTCCACTAGTTAAAAATATGAGCTTGATTTTTGTCTCATCAGTGAAAGTCAATGAGTGATGAAAGAAGCAAGTCTTTGTTATTTAGCTCGCTGAATAGAGTTACTGTCCTTAAGTGACTTCTGACTTTTTCAGTCTTTGTGTGATGTTTTTCTATTTGTTCTGAGCATATCCATGAGTGGTAAATAGAGATCAAATCAAGTACAGTCTGCCTCTCATCCTCATCTACCTTGCCTTCACACCAGAGACTACTTTCATCAGGTTGTCCAGATATACATGTTGTCCATGTACATCCTGGTTTGATGCATGGCTCTTTGGGTAATTCTATGTCATGATAACCTTCGTGATTCAAGGATCTCAATCAGACAGAACACATTTTTGTTACTGGGTGTCCTGCAGTCTTGGGTAAGTGTCCTCACCGTCTGACTGTTGATCATCCTGGTTTAAGGGTTGTGTTTAAAGCAAAGTCAGGTGCAATCTACACCATCCTGCAGTTCTAGTCCATTGCTAGCCCAGTGTGGGGACCTGGCTTGTGTACACGTTGGCTGCTTAAGGGTCCCTGTGCTTGGTGTCCTTCATACAAAAGTGTAGGAGGAGACAGGAGGGAAGGAGATTATGAAGAGCTTGATCTTGCTGTGACATCTAACTGGGATGTGACTGGAGGAGCATCTGAAAGCTGGGAACTGTTCTAGCATTTCATAGTATGGACAGAACATCATTATCCTTTTCTGTGTTGTTTGTTTTGTTTCTTTTCACAAAATCATGAAGTTCTTAATTCTGTCCTGCATCAGAACGTGTGAAAAACAGTTATTTGGAAAAGCAGCATGTGAATGGAAGACTTTTTAGTTGATCTAGACTCCCAATATTTAACAGTCATGATTTGGACACTGAAATACTCTTCTTTTTTCCTTCACATACACACACGAAAATCTATATTCTTTAAGAGAAAACAAACAAACAAACAAAAAAACCCCACACCACAACAAAAAACACTAAACCAAAAAAGTCACAACAATTTGAATATAGAAAATAATCTACCAACAGTTGTATAGGGCTGGAAGAGATAAGCAACTGAAAACAAAACATGTGAAAAAGAAGAAATACACAATAAATAATTGGTAACAGTGAGATAAGGTTAACAGTGAAAGATGGCTAACATCACAATTTAATTCTGAGTGGGTCTTGTTAACAAAATGAGTCATAGAAGATGATGACTGGAGAGCTATAGAATTGATGGATCATCTTTAGACTTGGCTTAACCTTGAAGAATTTCATTGAAGTCAATGATTTTGTAAAGAAGTTTAGTCAATATATCTTTAGTCTTTTTCAAATTAAATTCATAGACATATTGCTGTGAAATAGCAAGAGATGCAGAAATAACAGTAATGCCAGCCCATCTTACTGATGGATTTCGTAAGTTCTGAAAAGCAGCAAAAGAATGTAAAGAAATTGAACCTAACATTTTACTGATTTTTCTTTTAAGATGAAGAAAAAAGAAATGTTAAGATTTCCCACAGTTTGGGGTTTTTTCCTTAAGTTCCTAAAACTCTGATTTATTTGTGGTTTTTCAACTCTACTGCTGTAGGTTTTCACGATTTGTGATGTCTGTCTCAAACAGGGTAACTGAGAAATGTTAAAAAAATCAAATTGGTTGGAAGATGTTTCCCCAGAGTGACATAAATCCTAGCACTTGAATGCTAGATTCTGTTACCTTACACTAAGCAGGAAAATGAATGGCTATTGTGAATACATAATCTTATTCTTAAACAATGCTGAACGGCTTCTTCAAAATTAATTTCAGGCAAGACAAATGATATTGAGGAGCCAAGCCAATCCCCCATGACCTCCCCTGGAGGCTGTTTCCAAACTGCCACTGCTACTGCTTGTAAAGCAAATCATGGGATCTGTCAGAGAGCAAGCCAAATAACCAAGGCAGAAAGCCAGATTCAGATGCTGGAGGCACTCCAGATTTTGCTATCTCTGTCAGATGTTTACTGATAATCTTCCATGTGTGGATATAAGGCTTCGAGAAAGAATTTCTGCCATAGCAAAGGTACCCAAGTATGATGTTTTAGAGTGTTGCCTTGTGATAGATGCCTTAAAGTCCCACATTCTCACAGAGCACTCTCACAGCAGGTTGAAGCAGGGGAGCAAAGTAGAAGCCCCCTTGCTGAGTATTGCTGTGCACGGGTTCTGAGATACACATCAACTCAGATAGGACTTAATTGGTTGTTTATATTGTGGTACTAAGTCTTCTGAAACAGATTCATATCTGTTTATGTCCTTACTTGCTTAAGGCCTTACTCTGTCCTTTATTTGTTATTTTATAACAAATATGGATAGAAAGGATAAGAAAGGAGTCTTAATGGTTTTGTGACGTTGCCCATTCCAGAGGTTCTTTTTCACCATACTGCAATGTGAGCAACAGGGAAAAGGGGGATACACTCAATGTCATGCAAACCTTTCACGTTTTAGAGGAGGGAAGTAATCTAAATGCCAAAACTTTCCTTCTTTCTGTATTTTCTTTTTGTATTCAAGCACATGATGCATTATAGCTGATTGTAGAACCTATACGTGGCTTTGTTCAGCCTGATTTCAAAATAACCAGAAGAAAATGTGCTGAAACGCATTAAGTGCTAATACCAAGAGGGTGGCCCAGCAGACCACCTGCAGCTTTTAATTAGACAAATGCAAGACTGTTTAAGCTGATTGGCTTACACAGAGTTAAGTGAGAACAGAGTTCGACCTGACTATGGAACACTGAACGCTGTAGCACTCCAGACAGTGTAACACAAGACACGTTGCTAACCTTCCCATCATATACAGTCCATTGTGGCTGTGGCCAACTGGATCAAATGACTAGCTGGAAAGGTGTGTTAGATAGTAGCCAGATCCCATTCTCTTAATTATGCAGCTTTTGCCAATATGCAGTACTAAATCATCCTTGCCCAGGGGTGGTATAATTACTGCTGAATAGCCTAATGCTAAATAACTTAATATACTAGAGGCAATAATTATTCCCAGAATGTGTCTGTTCCACTTTGCCTGTTTACTTGTGTTCTTCAGAAAAAATTATCTCGTGACTTAAATACTCTTCAGGGCAGTTCTGGTCCTTGCCTTGAATATCTTGGTCACAAGCCTCAGCCCTTTGAGAATGAGCTAAAAGACTTCCTTAGACGAATGAAATGGTAATGGAATAAATATCTTCAATAGCTCTGTAGAACATATTTTTAATTCTGTCATGGTCATGCTATTCATTTTAATTTAATCTCTACTGCCAACCCATTCCTTTTGAATTGCTCACAATTCTTTCTTCCTGATTTGAAAGAAAAGCAAGCTGAACTTGCAAACCCCAATAACCAAAGGTCACTTTTATCTTTAATGCTTTAATAACCCATTATAGTTTACATTTGCAACTAGAGAATTTTCATCCGATCCAAGGCTAGATACTGCCCCATTTCTTTCAGGCACACAGTCCCTGTCCTCCTTGCTGGCTTGTGCCTGGTGTGAATGGGAGCAGCTCACTGCTATTATGCATCTCTCTCCACCTTACTGCTTTTATTACCTTTGAATAGAATAGTGTGGTGATACTGGTCGTAAAGAGTTCGATGTAAAGTTCAGGAGCAGTGTGTTGCCATTTCTGCATCTCTAGGCTTCTCACTGATGTATCTAAAGGGTTTCCAAAAAATATATCCCACAAATGCTGCTGTGGGAGTGTTTCCTACAGATGAGAGGCATTAGAGCTACAGAGTGGGATTAACGTTAACCCTCTGAAGGGTTTTGCAACTAAGTTTCAATACACTAACTGAGTATTTAATGGAGTTTTAATTATTTAAAATCTGCATCACAGTGATTTTGAAAACTTTACCAGCTTTGCATTGAAAATGATCAGGTGTGATCTGTCAACATGTAGTGTCAATCTATCAGTTTTTGTTTGCCTGATAGTCTGGCCTCAGTGTTGTATGTCATTTCTCTTGAGATGTACCCTTCGGGTCTCAGGGTGGTTTGATAATTAAATTTTGCTTAATTTTGTTTACTACTGTCTGGCTTTAAAATGTGAAAGATACCTAGCTGACAAGAAACAGTGGGAATGAAGAGTTAAGTCTACATAGACTCAAGATAAACTATCTGAATATGGCCCTTGTGACCTTAGTATATCTGTCCAAGGTGCAAAGCTCTTTGTGTAATGATCCCAGGCTGCTTTTCTGTGTGTGTTAAATGTTGCAGCAAACAGTTAAACTCCCAAGAATCAGTGGGGAATAGATTATATTCCTTCAGCAGCCACTCATTCTAGAACGTATTTGCTTATAACCTTATCTGAATAAAGGCTGCCCTGGTTCTGAAATCTATAATGTTATTTTATTACCCTCACATTCAAACATGCATACAAATCTGACAAGCAGTAAATTCATTGGCTGAAAGCAACTTCCACTTGAGCAGCTGTATCTATTTTGGTGTATTGTCTTGGAGGCTATGTCAACGAGCCTCCGTATTCAAGTATTCAGTATTCAAGTGCTGAAGTTTTTGATTGGAAGCAGACTAATATTAATCTTCACATATCAAAAAGTCTAATTCATAAACTACTTCTCCCAAGTCCCCAATAAAAAGAACATGTATTTTATAAGTCTGACAAAAATTCTCTTTTATTTGCTGGAGTAAGATTTTTTTTTTTTTTTTAAACAAAATTACCACCCCCCAGAAGAGGACAGGAAAATAAAGAACTTAAGTGTCTGATGTTATGGCATGTGAAAACAAAATCATTCTCTGTACCTTGGAGACAAGACCTACCAGATGAAAATCAAATAAACTAATTAGTGTTGAGCAAAGAACGTTTTAGATATTATGGCTCTCTGGGCTAATTTCACCCCTTTTCAACTCCTCATTATATAAAACTCCTTAAATCAGTGGGACATAAGGCACTGTACTGAGAGGAAGGTCAATGAAACCAGACTCTTTCAGGATATAATGAATGGAGACAGAATTCTCCAAGGGATCTTCTTAATGTATGTCAGAAGCACAACAGATCATAGACTAGTGATTATGAAATGGACCTGCATTTCTGTTGTGAGGTTTTTTTCCCCAACTGCTGTTTCCATATTTTCTTCTGAAATTAACATTTTTAAACTGAATGCAAAGATTTAATAGGAAATGCTTATTATGGAGCTGTCTCTTTAGGGGAAAAAAGGTAAACACATGAAAAACAAAAAAAACAGGAATCTCTTTCTATTTGTTATAAAAACTGAAATTGATAAGCAGCTATGTAGTATGACTTACATTATTCTTTATATTATGGAGCTATATTTTAATGTACATCTCTAATTGTAGAAATCCTTGAAGTAAACAGTCTGAACGTACAGAAGGAAGGAGTCCAGTAACTCCTGAAACTCTCTTCTAAATGCAAATGTTTATTTAAATTTGCCCGCTGCAAAGTGCATGCCTTTAAACGTAATGGTTTGGCAATCGTGGTCTGTAAACAGTTCTGGCAAAGGTTCTCCAACTCCAAGTAAGTCTGTCTTAGAGTATTTAGGAATGCTGGTTTTCATTCTCACTTAGAAATGGCTATAATGAAACTTCCATTGAGCATAAATATTTACCATATTTTGAATTGATATGCTAAATAGATTTTGTTAATAGAGTCACGGGATATTACTCCAAGTGCAACAGTTTGAGGACTTTTTGTTTTGTTTTGGGTGGTATTTGTCAAATATTTTCAGTTGAGAAATTTATTATACTTGGAAGTATCTCAAACAAATAAAATCCCAAGGAGGGGGGGGCGGGGGGAAGAGCAGCTCAAAAAAACCCCATGAACCTTAAAAAAATGATATATATTTTCTCTCCAAATCCCTATAAAAATTCTAAATGGCTGATTGTTTTGGATGCATAAATGCTCATTGTATCTTAACGTCATATAAAACCAGGCAAGCAAACAAAAATTAATAGAACCCCTTAATTCAGATTATCCATTAGATTTTAGAGATGTTCTTGACCCATCCAAGTCTCATAACTTTGTAGAATCATTTTTATTCCTTCGGGTTTATTTCATATATTAAAAGCATGACTCATCCATATTGAGCATGAGAAACAGGTCTGCTTTATTATAGAAAGCACAAATTGGTCATCTGGAAGAGGCAAATTCATTGGTTCTTCAAGAACATTTCTGATTTGTGTCTGAAGACAAGTCCAGGGACAAAAGGATGCTGAATTGATATAACTGGATTTTCTGTTGGTGGTTGTACGATGGTGTTAATGCAGCGCTACTGGAACTGTTGTTTGCATCTTTTTCAGGGGTTTGGTTATTGTTGTTCTTTCTTTTGTAAAGGGCAGAAGAACAAAATATTTGATTTAGGGTAACCTTGTCCGTGTTTTGTTAGGCTGCCTTCAATCACAAAGGCATGCGTGCTAGTACAGGGTAGTCTGTCTAATGATTTTTGATGTGGTTACCCTTAAGAAGCTATTTTTCTGTGAACTGCTGGAAGATTTTATATCCTGAAGCATCTCTACTTTCTCCATTCATAACTAAATTGGAACACTCAATTTTGAAATAATAGTTAGTGTGATTTATTATTTACCACAGCAACAATGAAGAAGTGTATTTGAAAAGAAGCCAGTAGCAAATTACAATCGATTTGCACAATATAACAAATAAAATGTTTTACGGAGGCAGACTTGCTGTTTCAAGTGGTATGTGATCCATAATAATATCTCCAAGATGTCTGCTTCTTTATTACTGTCAACAATTCATTAATCGTCTTCCTACAAAAAAGCAACTGCACCCCCCTGACCCTGGTTCAGACATCTAAGAAAGTGCTGATTGTGGCTCTGCAGTTTGTACTGGTGTTGTTTGGGGTTTTTTTTTTATTAAATGCTGTTGTTTTGGTAAAATATACATACAGAACTTCAAGAAATCCTTTCAGATGCCCTTGGAGTGAAAGCAGGTAAAATTACTTATCCTGTGATGGAATAGTAATAGTGATTAAGCCGGACTACAGTTACCTGATGTGTTGAATGGTGGCTGTCAACAAATAACTGCTGTGTTCTGTGCAGTTCTGTCATCTGGGGAAGGACACTTCTTCCAAGCATCAGGAAAGTTGCAGCTACATCTTTTGAGTTAATATGAGATCTTCATCTTCCCCTGCTTTAGTGTACATTTTCCTGGCTGTTGGTGTATTCCTGAGGAAGGAAAGGCAGCAGAAGCAAAAGATGCCTGAGCTAAAAAAATCTTTTTAGCACAAAGATAACAACAAGCCTGAATGAGATAGGCAACCTGCTACAGAATAGGGAACTTTATTGAATCTTTTGCTGCTCAATATGTGTGTTTCTCAGACAGTGCTGGACATTCCACTGCATCCTTAGATAACGTAGATGAGTTGTAGAGGGATGAATATTCTGCCTCTAGTAAAATATAAATGGAGGATTAGATCTATGAAGATGTTTAGGCATGTAAAGATGCAGATAAACGCTGGCAGGATCATCAGCAATCCCGTGTTTAGGCCAGTGAGTTTATTCAGAATGAAGTGCATTATCCATGTAATTCACTTCTGAAAATATCATCCATCACCATGCTGGATGCTTAAAAGCCACTGTACATCTCGCCCAGACTATTCTTATTGGTTGTCCGAGGCTGAGGAAAAACACTGCAAAATTTACAGAATACAATGATAGAAATAGAGCTACTGGTTTATTTCAGCCTTGAAAAAAGCACAGGCTACTTTCCAAACATAGCTTGTTATTGTAGAGATCATTCTCTTCAAAACACAGAGGAGTGCACTGAATTATCTAAAAAGCCTCAGGAATTTCTTGACCAGACAGCACAAACTGTTAAGCCAGTTCTTTGATATGCTATCAGCAGAAAGAGAGCGATCTGTCAGTCTCCATTCCTTCCATCACTCTCCCAGACTGCAGCTTGATTACTATTCCCTGAGTTGGTTGCATTTCTATGCATATCCATGCATGTAGTAATCCCTAATGGATTAATTCCCTTCTGTGAATTTGTGCAATCTATCCTGAACCAGTGCACAGGTAGTAGGAAAATGCAGGGTTAGAGACCTTATTTCAATCAAACTGATCTGGAAACTGCAGAATGCAACAGTAGTACCAATTAATTAAACCATCAGCTAAAGGCTTAACCACTTTCCTTGCTATATTGTTCTACTTACAGAATGGAAATAACAACCATCAAGACTATTAAATAACACAAAGGTTGTACCTTCTTATTCAAGTAAAACAAGAGACATGGTAGCTGAAGGAACAACTAAGATCTCTATCAAAATCTGTACGTATGTTTACTGAGTCAGATGTGACTTAACAGTGGGTTTTATGTAACTATAAATAAGCACAATAATTATATATTAATATAATTGCTCCTCTTTATTGTCTTCACAGGTGTTCCAGGGAGGACAAGATGGGAAGAAACAGTATGAAAGAGCATAATATCACCACAGCAATGTCTTCCAAATGTCTCTCAGTTGTTGAATTTCTAGTTGCATAAGAAATCTTTCATAGGAAAAAGGGAGCACAGACATTTTTTGTTTGAATGAAAGTCATTTGCTTTTGGAGCACTTCCTTGGGTTTTTCAAGTCTTTTATTTTGGAATTAAACTCTACCACTTGGACAGGGCAGGCAGGCAGCAAATTAGCCAAAAAATGGGCATTGAGAGCTCTTGGAAAAAAATTTCACACTTTTGTAACTAAAATGATTGCTGAGGATATGGTATTGATTTGATGGTTTTGCAGCTGAAAGTGTTTGCTAATTGGAGAACCAATTCTGTATTTTTATTCCCAGCACAGAAGCAAGAAGCTTCTGAATTAAGCATCAAGAGCTAATGCTTGCTGTAGGAAAAATAAATCCAATAAAACCCCAGGATGTGATAATGGATGAAAAGGCAACGTGACAGCCTTGCTCTGGGCATTCTGCAACTGCCCTGTACATGGACAGGTAGAAATAGTCATAAAAATGAATCAAAAAATTAATATCAGTGAATGCTAGGAGGCAATTACAGCTGGCCAAGCAAATAACATTTTTCAACTATTGTTTTCATCAGAATGGTCCATGGGGTTATTACTCCTCTTCTTGTAGTGATTGACCATGAGATACAAAACCTTCTAAAGTGTTGCCCTTGCTTTCACAGAATTGTCTCTCTTTTCTGGCAAACTGTTGTCATAGAAAGTATCAAGGGAAGAGGAAGACTAGAAATGTTGAAAGTTTATTTTTTTGTTTCTTGAAAACCTGAAAAATTAAAACAAAATATCTGAACGACAGGAGGATTACCTTAGATTGTTTTTTAAATGGGTGTCTTTTTTCATTTCCTTCTAGATAACTTTCTTTCTTTCATCAGGCAGTATTAGCCCTGCATTAATGCTTTATTCAGGAAAGATAAATCATAGCTTTTTTCTGTTTCAGATGTCATTCAAATGGCAAAAAGTGTTCCATGATCTGTAGGAGCTGAATATTTGCAGGCTGCTGGTAACTGCTGACAAATGACACCAATCACTTCCTTACATCTGTATCCCTGTCTTTGAATTTTCTTAGCTGTTTATATATATATATCTCTATATATATAAAATTTCCTCTCTATTTCAGATCAGGTATTGACATTTCTGAAGAAGTGGCAGCCACAGTCTCAGGTAATTTCAATAAATATACGTCCAGAAGTACAAGAAGAAAAAAGAGCTGTACGAAATCCCCCAGCATCAGTATGCTGCCAGTCCAGCCCTTTCTTCCCCCCCC